>SKCR01015497.1:0-113806 GCA_019454045.1 Zanthoxylum bungeanum
TTAAACCTTTATGGATTGATACTGTCTCATATCATCTCAATCCAGAACTAATCGTATGGACTTTTACCATTTATATATCAAAGTAAATAAATTACGAAATGATAAAGGAAATTTCAATACTACATAGTCAATTTTGTACAAAAAAACAATGTGTTTTTACAAATAGTGACGCTATGGGTCATAATTGTCTAACAATCTCCCACTTGGCCTATAGCCAGTCACTCAACATCTAACACATGAACTATGTATGTGCTTCTCAAACTTTTGCTGTGAAATAGCTTTCGTCAGCGGGTCTGCAATGTTGTCATCTGATGCGACCTTCTCGATCTTCACATCACACGATGTATGATCTCACGAATCAGATGGAAACGTCGAAGAACATGCTTGGATAGTTGATGAGACCGTGGTTCCTTAGCCTGTGCTATAGCCCCGTTATTGTCTTAAAATAATGGAACGGGCTCAGCTGCTAACGGAACTACTCCTAATCAAATTAGGAATTTACGGATCCAAACTGCCTCTTTTGCTGCTTCAGCTGCAGTAATATACTCTGCTTCTATTGTTGAATCGGCAACAGTCTCTTACTTGGAAGATTTCCAGCTTACTGCTCCGTTATTCAAACAAAATATGTACCCGGATTGCTACTTAGAGTCGTCTTTATCGGTTTGGAAACTTGCATCGGTATACCCAGTTACCTCATGTTCTCCATCTCCATAAATTAAGAAAGCATCCTTAGTTCGTCTAAGATACTTAAGGATGTTCTTAATTGCCATCCAGTGACCATCACCTGGATCGACCTGATAGCGACTACACATGCTCAAAGCATACGAGACATCAAGTCGTGTACATATCATGGCATACATGATCGATCTGACTGCCGAGGCGAACGGTATCCGACTCATGCTATTTCTCTCATCTTGAGTTTTAGGACACATGTCCTTAGATAGAGAGATGTCATGTGACACTGGTAACAGTCCCCTTTGGACTGATCCATGTTGAATCTTTTCAACACTTTGTCAATGTACGTGCTCTGGGAGAGTCCAAGTAGCTTTCTAGATCTATCCCTGTAGATCTTTATCCTAGAATAAAGGCTGCTTCTCCCAGATCTTTCATGGAGAATTTTAATGAAAGCCAAGCTTTCACCAATGTTAACATGGGAATGTCATTGCCCATAAGCAATACATCGTCAACATAAAGGACAATGAATGTCAGTGCACTCCCACTAACCTTCTTATATACACAAGGATCATCATCGTTTTGAATGAAATCATATTCTTTTATGATCTCATCAAAACGTTGGTTCCATGACCGCGATGCCTGCTTCAGTCCATAAATGGACCGATTTAACTTACAAACCTTGTTTGCAAGTCTAGGCACGATAAAACCGTCAAGTTGTTGCATATAAACATCCTCCAAAAGGTTTCCGTTAAGGAAAGCGATTTTAACGTCCATCTGCCATATCTCGTAATCGAAATATGCAGCAATAGCAAGCATTATCCGAATGGATTTAATCATGGCAACGGGTGAGAAAGTTTCATCGTAATCGACACCATGTAGTTGACGATACCCCTTCGCTACAAGCCTAGCTTTGTACGTTTGTACGTTGCCTTCCATGTTGGTCTTCTTCTTGAAGATCCATTTGCATCTAATAGGCTTTACGCCTTCTGGTGCATCAAACAATGTCCAAACTTGGTTTGTGTACATGGAATCCATTTCGGATTTCATGGCCTCTTGCCATAAAGCGAAATCGATATCTTGTATCGCTTCCTCATATGTAGTCGGTTCGTCATCCTCAATGAGATTAATATCTACATGAGGTGAGATCAGAAACACATACCTCTCAGGTTGGTTCCTGACTCTCTCTGACCTACGCGGTCCTTGTGTAATAGAAGATTGTGGTACAGTCTCATCCCGGATGGACTGTTCTTGTTCCGTTGAGGATTCTATGCCAGGAACAGTATCACTTTGATTTTCATCGAGTTCTACTTTCCTCCCACTTACCACTGTATTTAGGAATTCATTCTCAGGAAAACCGCAAGTAGAGCAACAATACTTTGTTCTCTCGTGGGTGATAGAAGTAATACTTTGGTTCCCTAGGATATCCTACGAATAGGTATTTATCTATTTTGGGCTCAAGTTTGGTACCTTCCAAACGTTTGACGTATGCCCAGCATCCCCAAATCTTAGGAATGAGAAACCCGGTTTCTTTCCTGTCCATATCTCATATGGTGTCTTTTATACAGACTTTGACGGAACTTTATTCAAAATAAGAACTGTACTGTTTAATGCATATCCCCAGAAGGAAATAGGTAGCTCAGTGTGACTCATCATAGACCTTACCATGTCCAACAGAGTTCGGTTTCTCCGTTCGGATACACCGTTTAATTGCGGTGTTCCAAGAGGAGTCCTGTGAAAGAATACCATTTTCTTTCAATTAATCTAGAAACTCATTGCTCAAGTATTCACCACCCACGGTCCGACCGTAATGTCTTTATACTCTTGCCGGTCCTGTTTTTCAACTTCGTGTCGAAAATCGAAAATCTTTGAATTTCTCAAAAATTTCCGACTTGGTCTCATAAGATACCATAACCATAACGCGATGCATCATCCGTAAAGTTTACGAAGTATTCGAATCCACCTCTAGCCTGGCTAGACATGGGCCCACAAACGTCACTATGAACGAGGGCTAAAGTTGGTGGCGCGTACACCTTTACCGCTAAAAGGTGATTTAGGGCATTTTGCCTAATAATCAAGATTCGCAACGTCGTATGAATTTGGATCACATCCGTCCAAGTACCCACTCTCAAAAGTGTGGATATGCGAGTCTTGTAATGTGTCCTAGACTACAGTGCCACATGTAAGTTTTCATCTTGTTACTTAGTTTGAGCCTTTTGTTGTTACATTATTGTTTTGAGATTGATTTATATTAAAATATAAATAACCATTATTAGCATCAGCTGAACTTATTCAAAATCATCTTTATAAACAAAACACCCATTGTTTCGTAATACAAAAATGTACCCACATTGGGTCAAATTAAGATTAGAGATATTCCTGGTCAAACTAGGTCATAATAACAGTTCTGAAAGTTTAAGTCATTCCCCCGAAGGCAGTTCTAAAACAAAAGTGCCCACGGCCAAATAGCAACGGTGTCCCGTTTCTAGCACGCCATCAATCTCCCCGAAGCCAGTCTCCTAGCTAATCTGCAGATCCGGCATGTCATACATAATGTGAGTACCGACAACCAGAATCAAAAATCCAATGTTTAAAATTAGAGTAGCCATGTTTTATTTCAATAACAAATACCTAGGCCGGTGCCCCTTGCCGCTTTATCTCCTTCTGAAGCCACCTTGTACAACGCGGATTGACCGGCGTAAACACACACGTATAACGCAAGCGCACGTATCGTTCAAGTAGTATAAAAATATCGATCCCACGAGGACTTAATTTCTACTGTTGTTATTAATTATTGAATCTATTTAATTACAAATATCTAATTAAAGGGAGAATGGAATTGATTGCTTGATTGATTTGGTTGATTGAAGATTTGCTAAATAAATAAATAAAAAGATAAAAGAAAATACTAAGGAAAATAATAAAAGTCACAAAGATTTAAGGTTGTGATTTCTTTTAATATCATTTAAAGATGAAGTGGTTATTTTAGTTGGTAAATATTGATTTATTAACCTGGAACACTAAATTATGTAAAAGCCTCTGTCGATGGTCAACACAAATACCCAGTATAACCCAATTGAACCATATTCCTATGTCAACCACATTACCTGGATTCATTAAGTCTAAGTTCCAATTATGGCTACCCCCGCCCGACAGGTATATTCCTATCCTGTAAGGAAATCTATTAAAGGTTATCTATCCTCAAGGAAGATCGTGGGTTATTAAGTCTAAGGCTGAAACCTAAAATCCCTATGTCTAGTTCATTTTAGATTTACCATATCAATCTTATTGGTGATCAGACAACAAGAAGCATTAAGCTTAAGACTCAATAAATAAATCTTTAATTATTACCCAACTATAAAATAATCCCTTATAAACCGGTGATATTAAAAGTCATCACAACCTCAGAAAACTAACACATAACTAGGACTAGTAAATACATAAAAGTAAAAGACATAAAGTAAAAAGCTGAAAAATAAATTACAATAAAATAAAATGCTAAGGTAAAAGGAATTACTTTTACTACTACTAATTTAGATATCTCCCATAAAATAATATATAACTTGTGATAATATTACCAACCGACCAGTCTGGCGGTATCCGGATTAAGTCAAATTAAGTCCAACCAGCCATTAAGGCGGAACCAAAAATAAATTTACCAACCGACCAGTCTGGCGGTATCATTGATTAGTCAGGTTTAAAACAGATTAAAATTAAATTACCAACCGACCAATATAGCGGTATTCCTTATTAAGTCAATATTTTAAATAGTGAATATATTATTTTTAAGGGAGATTAATCTAAATAGCAATAGTAAAAGAATTACCTTTCACCCTAGCTGAAAAAGTTACTTCAACATGGTGAATAGTAAAAACTGTAAAAAGTAAAAAAAATTAAATTACTATTACAAAACGTAATTAAATTATTTACAAAAACTAAAAAAATAAAAATAAAAATTCTAGAGAGAGAAACTCTCTCTAGAGAGAGAAGCAAGAGAGAGAAAGGTATATGAAAAATGAAAATTCGCGCCTATTTATAGCAAAACAAAATTCACTGTTTGGGAACTGTTCGCGCGTCGCGACGCTAAGGCTTTGCGCGTCGCGACGCTCAATGTCGACGTGGCACAATGAGACGGCGACACGTAGCGAGGCGGCTACTGTGCAACTGACACGTGTCAAGGCGGCTAATTCTCAATTATTGTGATGACGTCATCGATGACGTGGCGATGACGTGGCGCTGACGTGGCGTAGGCGTGTGTTGCGTTTGTCGGCACAATAGGATTGCGACACGTGGCGACACGTGTCATGCTCTGATTGGCTGAGGCTGACGTGGCATGTTGACTCGGTTGACTTGCTGACGTGGTCGATGACGTGGCATGACACGTGGCATAGTTGACTCTGTTGACCGATGACATGGCTGATGACGAGGCGACACGTGTCATGTCAGAGTGTCGGCAGCATATGATGTTGACACGTGTCACGGCGCACGTTAGCAGATCGGATGTGATGGTGACACGTGGCACGGCGCATTTTAGCAAAGTCAAACTTTTCAAATTGTTGACCGTTGACCATGGCGCATTTTAGCAGAACCGGCTCACGCTGGGCGTCGCGGCGCGCAGTGTTCCAGCGTCGCGACGCGCAGAGACGAAAATATCCCTGTTGACGCATTTTTGTCCGGTTTTGCCCCAAATTGCCTCCAGTGCTGTCCAAACTTTATTTATCTGCAAAATAACAATAAAACACATCAAAACGTTCATAAAACTCAAGAAACTATACAAAATATTAAGTTAAATGAGTGGGAAATAGTGATATAAATACCACTCATCACACCCCCAAACCTAACATTTTGCTAGTCCTCGAGCAAAATACAAATAAAATAACATACAAAATTTAACTAAGCCACTTTCGTAGGGATCACGGTTGCATTTAGCATATGCAACAAGCCTTTAAACCCCTAGGTGTCCCTAGTGGACGAGTGTAGTCTCGTGAGGGTTTACAGCAATGATACCCACAAACATTTTACAAAAGTAAAAAGGTATTTAAAACTAATGCACACAAAAGCAAAAAGACAAGCGAAAAGAGAATAAAGAAAGAAAGTGACTAATCAGGTGAAAAATCTACTCCAAGTTACTAGTTGTTTTGTTTCTTTCTAAATTACCGAATAAGTAAATTCTCCGATTGTTTTTACCATTCTCCATATACACAGCTAACAAAATATTAATCATTTCATTTTTGCCCACAACAGTCATAAGTGCAGTTGATAAGAGAGTAATATTTTTGTCCTAAAGTTCTATCAGATTTCACACCTTTTTTTTGTAGCAATGGAATAATTTTTCTGATTTTTCTGATTTTTTTTTGATTTTTTTTCTATTTTTTATTTTTATACAATACCTTCCGTCTATGTAGCGAGCTTTGGGTCGGTGGCTCCCAAACCAGTTGGCTTTAGGGCACCAGGTGTTAAGACACCCCTACGAACTTAATTACTCAGACTTCAGATATATATATTATTTTTGCAGCATCTTCGATCCATGTAACGAGCTTTGGGCCAATGACTCCCAAACCAGTTGGTTTTAGGGCACTAGGTATTAAAATACCCTTACAGACTTAATAACTCGGATCTCGGACGTTTTTTTTTTTTTTTTTTTTTTTTTTTTTTTTTTTTTTTTTTTTACTCCATCACTATTTAGAGATGCTTCCTCCAATTAAACTATAGCACGGAATATTACAAACTTTTCAATTTTAGCTCATGTCCGTATGTTTCCATGTAAGTTCATAATACCTGTCAACTGAACATATGAAGATCCATTTTAGTCAGTGTTAAGGAGAATTCACAAATTAAATAATTAAAAGAAATAAACAAAAATTAACTTGTTTCGAAATAGGTTTGAGATACGTCTCAGGAGTGGAAATTCCTTACTCGGCTATCTTTTACCAATTCCACCTTTTTAGTCAAAATAAAAACACAAAAATGCAAAATATTTTTGTAATTTTTGAAAATTTTTCAATTTTTTTGTATTTTTCGAAAAATTTTGAACTAAAAATAAAAACAACATACAACTAAAAACAAGGTACTAATCAACTAAATCCCTCCCCCAAACCTAAATGAGACATTGTCCCCAATGTCTTAAACAGTAGAAGAAGAGTTAGAAGGTAATACCTGATCAGCTGAAATTTTACAGGAAAAATTACCGATAAAGATTTATGCCCAAATTACGGTTCTTACCACAATTGCTATTTGACCATTTTTCATTAAAAATTTTGGCAGAATCACCTTAAAAACTCAAACTTTCCCAAAATTCACCCTAAAAAATTATCACCAATCAAATCCCAACTTTGGTATTTTTCAGAAAAATCCGACAGAGTCTCCCCTGAATTTTTGATTATCCAATACAACCTAAATCTATCAAATGCCACAAACAAACACCAAATATCAAACTCAATTTCTTCGCCCCCAATTCTACAAATTCCATCGATCTGGCAATTTCTAAACTCAGAATTCAGCCAGTTATTCACCGCTAAACTTCCAAATTCACAATCCTCCAATTTCAACAAATCAACCACAAACTTCATTCAATTTTCGATCATCCCCCTTTTACTGCCAAAATTTCAAAACCTGTAACATTCAATTTTTACAAAATTAACCACACAAATTATCCACAAAAATCAGATCTGATTATGGAAGGTTTTGATCGTGGGTTTGGTGACTGTCTTGGTGATTCACGGTGTGGGTGCGGCTTTGGTGGGTTGATTCGCTTCGTTCTTGATGGATCTTGGCAGTGGGTTCAGTCACGGTTTGGTGGTTCACGGCTCGGCAAGGGTCTGGTTTGTCTTTGTTTGGTCGTAGGTGATGGCTTCTGGTTTCGGCTACTGTTTGGATGGTGATGGCTTGGTGTGTTGATGATGATGGCTCGGTGGCTCGCGGTTGAGTCACGGCTCAGTTGAGGGCGGAGTTTTGCTCGGTGGTGAGGTTCACGGCAGATCTGGCTCGGCAAAGGTGGGTTCTGTGGAAGTTCTCGGTGGGTTTGGCGAAGCTTGTTTTGATGGTGATGGATGGTTTGGCTCTCGGCGAGTGGTGTGGTTCGGTTTTTTGGTAGGTGATTGGTTGAGGATGAAGAAGATGAAGAGTAAAGGAGATGCTGCCGCGCCTCTGTTTATGTCCTGTCTTTTGAGTCAGCGTCGCGACGCCAAATATTGCCTAGCGTCGCGACACTCGGTCTCTTTAGGGTTTTTGTTTGACTCGGGATTTTTTTTTTTTTTTTTTTTTTTTTTTTTTTGGCAAAACCATGTCTTGTGACAGATAACTCCATAGGGACGCCTCTTAAGAAGTGTCTTTTTACTCGGCCGTCTCCTGGATCAACTTTGTATCTTCGTGATTTTGTCAAATTTTTATTTTGAAAATCCCGCTTGCACTGGCTTGCTTTGTCCTGAAAATTCCGTTTTTATTTTTCCTGCAAAACTCCCACACAAATTAAAAAGTTCACACAAAAATAATAAATAAATAAATAAATTACAACAAATTGCATGGGTTGCCTCCCTGCTAGCGCTAAATTTTTCGTCTTCAGCCAGACGTGACTGAAATCCATATGTTAAGGAGGTTTCAATGTCGTTTTGGATGTCCGATTAAAGACAATCCCGTGAGCGTTGCTTTTGAATGGTCTCTTCCAACGGTAAAGTGGCAAAATGAGTTTTGTTTCATTCAGTGCTCGTGCCACCTTTTTACTTTTGTTGCTCCAGTAGTACCTGAAAAGAAAGAAAGAAAATTAGGAGGTCTCGTATGGTGCTTGACTTGGAATGGAAATTCTTCTGTCAAACTTCTGGGTGATATCTTTGATTTGTACTCCCCAATACAGCGATGTTTTTCCTGAATGCTCTGGATCTTTATTAAGTTCTGACAGTTGCTCCTCCATTTGCTCTTCTTTTTGCTCCACCTTTTCTTCATAGATGTATTTGAAAATTTCTGCATTCAGCTCTTCATCTGTCATCTGTGAAATACATGTTTCAAAATTGTCAACCTGAGGATGAAAAGAAATGTCAGATTTTAGGTCTTCATCCTCTGATCTGGGTGAAATGATTGGCTCAGGTAATCTTCATCAAACATTTGTGCAAAGGAATTCTCCAAGATCTTCATTTTGAGGATACAGAATTCCATCCTCAATTTTTGATGCAGTTGGTACAAATATTTCAGCTTCATCCTCGTCAGAATCTGAATAATAGAAATCAAATCGAGACTTTGCCGGTTCAAGTTCCTGAACTGATACATCTGGTTGTTGATACTGCTCAGCCTCCTCCTCTGTTGAAATGTCATTGTGAAATGATTGGTATCGAAGGCTTCATCAGTGTCATCTGAGAATGGTTCTTGAGGTATATAGTTCTGGTTTTCTGTTAATTGTCTGATCTGATCTGTCATTCTCTGTATGGATTCTGTTTGACTCTGAATTGTGCATCAAATTGAGCTGTCTGTTCTTTGAACATGTGAATCAATTGATCTTCCTCTGATGGTTCTGGTTTTTGATAAGGATCGAAGGAAGATGGTGGATAAGATGAAAAATGTGATTCTGTGAAATGTGATGGTTCTTCGTACCATGAAGGATCTTGATAGTTCTGCCACCCTGGATGGCAGTTGTATTCGCAATAATCGCTTGGGTGGTCACCATTACATATGTCACATCTCCACATTGAGTTCTGTTGAGCAAATGTAGTATTGCTTGGTTTCTGGCATCCAGTGATAATCATTGGGCTCGACAACAGGCCTCAGAAAACCGGACTGTTGCTCCCAGATGTTGGGTGTATCTTCTTGTAAAGCACGTAATCTTTCAATCTCCCAGTAATGTTCCATTTTAAGTAAGTCACCTGAAACAGAAGAAATAAAAATTACAGATAAAAGAAAGAAAATTAGATATAAGTAAATTAGATAGCTTCAAAATTAACAACTCAAGAAATAAGTCCCCGGCAACGGCGCCAAAAACTTGACCGGCGTAAACACACACGTATAACGCAAGCGCACGTATCGTTCAAGTAGTATAAAAATATCGATCCCACGAGGACTTAATTCCTACTGTTGTTATTAATTATTGAATCTATTTAATTACAAATATCTAATTAAAGGGAGAATGGAATTGATTGCTTGATTGATTTGGTTGATTGAAGATTTGCTAAATAAATAAATAAAAAGATAAAAAAAATACTAAGGAAATAATAAAGACACAAAGATTAAGGTTGTGATTTCTTTTAATATCATTTAAAGATGAAGTGGTTATCTTAAAGTTGGTAATATATTGATTTATTAACCTGGAACACTAAATTATGTGTAAGCCTCTTCGATGGTCAGACACAAATACCCAGTATAACCCAATTGAACCATATTCCTATGTCAACCACATTACCTGGATTCATTAAGTCTAAGTTCCAATTATGGCTACCCCCGCCCGACAGGTATATTCCTATCCTGTAAGGAAATCTATTAAAGGGTTATCTATCCTCAAGGAAGATCGTGGGTTATTAAGTCTAAGGCTGAAACCTAAAATCCCTATGTCTAGTTCATTTTAGATTTACCATATCAATCTTATTGGTGATCAGACAACAAGAAGCATTAAGCTTAAGACTTAATAAATAAATCTTTATAATACCCAAATTATAAAATAATCCCTTATAAACCGGTGATATTAAAAGTCATCACAACCTCAGAAAACTAACACATAACTAGGACTAGTAAATACATAAAAGTAAAAGACATAAAGTAAAAGCTGAAAAATAAATTACAATAAAATAAAATGCTAAGGTAAAAGGAATTACTTTTACTACTACTAATTTAGATATCTCCCATAAAATAATATATAAACTTGTGATAATATTACCAACCGACCAGTCTGGCGGTATCCGGATTAAGTCAAATTAAGTCCAACCAGCCATTAAGGCGGAACCAAAAATAAATTTACCAACCGACCAGTCTGGCGGTATCCTTGATTAGTCAGGTTTAAAACAGATTAAAATTAAATTACCAACCGACCAATATAGCGGTATTCCTTATTAAGTCAATATTTTAAATAGTGAATATATTATTTTTAAGGGAGATTAATCTAAATAGTAACAGTAAAAGAATTACCTTTCACCCTAGCTGAAAAGTTACTTCAACATGGTGAATAGTAAAAAAACTGTAAAAAGTAAAAAGAAATTAAATTACTATTACAAAACGTAATTAAATTATTTACAAAACTAAAAAATAAAATAAAAATTCTAGAGAGAGAAACTCTCTCTAGAGAGAGAAAGCAAGAGAGAGAAAGGTACATGAAAAATGAAAATTCGCGCGCCTATTTATAGCAAAACAAATTCACTGTTTGGGAACTGTTCGGCGCGTCGCGACGCTAAGGCTTTGCGCGTCGCGACGCTCAATGTCGACGTGGCACAATGAGACGGCGACACGTAGCGAGGCGGCTAACTGTGCAACTGACACGTGTCAAGGCGGCTAATTCTCAATTATTGTGATGACGTCATCGATGACGTGGCGATGACGTGGCGCTGACGTGGCGTAGGCGTGTGTTGCGTTTGTCGGCACAATAGGATCGCGACACGTGGCGACACGTGTCATGCTCTGATTGGCTGAGGCTGACGTGGCATGTTGACTCGGTTGACTTGCTGACGTGGCGTGGCGTGGCACGACACGTGGCATAGTTGACTCGTTGACCGATGACATGGCTGATGACGAGGCGACACGTGTCATGTCAGAGTGTCGGCAGCATATGATGTTGACGTGTCACGGCGCACGTTAGTAGATCGGATGTGATGGTGACACGTGGCACGGCGCATTTTAGCAAAGTCAAACTTTTCAAATTGTTGACCGTTGACCATGGCGCATTTTAGCAGAACCGGCTCACGCTGGGCGTCGCGGCGCGCAGTGTTTCAGCGTCGCGACGCGCAAGAGACGAAAATATCCCTGTTGACGCATTTTTGTCCGGTTTTGCCCCAAATTGCCTCCAGTGCTGTCCAAACTTTATTTATCTGCAAAATAACAATAAAACACATCAAAACGTTCATAAAACTCAAGAAACTATACAAAATATTAAGTTAAATGAGTGGGAAATAGTGATATAAATACCACTCATCACACAGTCAGTCACGCTTCCAGTGACCCCGGTTACCGCCTTAGGCAAACATCCTGAGATTTGTCATTTTGGCTTCCCAGAAGCTTTGACTTTTTGCCTTGCCCCTTTTAATATTCTTCTCTTTTGCACACCTCCAGTTGCCTTGGGCCAGCCTAGGTCCATGAGATGTCGATGCAAAGTGTGGCCTCGTGCTTGTTTGCCTTTATGACTCTTTTCACCTCCTTGAGAGTTGACAGTAACTCTCCACGAGTATCATTGTTGTTCATCAAATTATAATTTATGATGACTGTCTCTATGAATCGGGGAGAGATTAGAGGATCATATCCACAGTAATCTCTGCCTCAAAGACTATCCCCATGTTAGCCAGCTCATCGATGTCAGCAATTATCTGTGCCACGTGGGACTCAACAGACATGCCTTCTGTCATGCGTGAGCGAAAGAGCTTCTTCACCAACTTGTACCTCTACATCCTCTTATTAGAGCGATGCAGATCTTGCAACCTCGCTAATATATTATAAAGATCCAAGTCCCTATTTTGTCTACAAAAGTGCTGAGTCATCGAAGCAAGCATAATGGACTGAGTTGTGTCACAATCATCGCTGGGAGTCTTCCAAAGCTCCAGCTCAAGTGTCTCATTCAGTCCGGGCTTAGGCCCAAGAGGTCTTTGTAAAGTATACAACAGCCTCTCTGAACCTAGGACAACCTAAGGTTCATTTCCCAATCTGCAAAATTCGTGCCCTTGAAGACATTTTCTCCCATGATAATGTCGCGGACATTTCCTTTGCCTATCATCTTGACTACGATAGTCCAACTATCTAGTCAACGATAATGGGTACAGTCTAACTGTTACATAGAAAAATAACAATATATTAGTCCAACTAATTAAGTAATTTTGACGAAATTATTTGAAAGCGCGTAAAGTGAAGTATCTGAATGAAATTGAAAATTCAATACTAGCCTCCCACTATTTTTCGGCGAGCCTCTAACCTCTGTCGAGTACTCGGGAAACATAGTTTCCTAGTGGGCTAGGATCCCGTTAAATAACATACAACCTTGACTTTGGCCAACAAACTGTATGAAACTTAACTAGGTAGATCTCGAAGATCAATTGGATCTCATCCAATTCCTAGATTCGGTAGGGGGACATCCAAGTCCGAAACATATATACAGTATATATGCCAATATATCCAATATATTTTCCTAACCCTTTTTCCTATGAATCAACTAAGCATTGGCTTTGGCACAAAAAGCTTAATGATTCTAGTTAAGCGGGACCTGTTGACATGGAAAGCTTTGTAATCAATGTCGATGGACAAGAAGTGATCTTGACTTTGGCCAACAAATCACAACTTGGACAAGACACCGATATAGAACAAAACTTTCATGATTCAAACACATCCGTAATTGACAAAGGTATTGACTTTG
This sequence comes from Zanthoxylum bungeanum, assembly GCA_019454045.1. Classification (NCBI taxonomy): domain Eukaryota; kingdom Viridiplantae; phylum Streptophyta; class Magnoliopsida; order Sapindales; family Rutaceae; genus Zanthoxylum; species Zanthoxylum bungeanum. The sequence goes on from SKCR01015497.1 coordinate 13,196, forward strand.
GCCAACAAACCAATGCCAACTTTGGATCTTGAGTAAGAATCACTCAACGGAAGGAAAAACGCTTAATATATTTTTGAGGGTTTTTCGCGTAAATTGGCATCCAATTTATTATCTTTGATTAGGTTTCATCATACACCCTTAAGCATGCTTCTAAAACATCATAAGGCGCAAAAGTAAATTAATAACGATATGCGGATGGATATTTAAACAGATTATTCCTAGAACAAATCGCTCTATTTCCTCTCCCCGACTAGAACTATTCTAACTCCTACCCTATTACAAAATACAATAAAGAAACCTCGTTTGCATTGAGGGGAATAGGTGAGAAGAGAATTACAAGGAGTAAAGAGATTAAAGCCTGGATACGCAGCCCAATTTAATAAATTCTAAACTTATTACAATTTCCAAAATTGCCCTACCCTTCTAATATCCATCCGATATACATTATTCATACAACACATTTATGTATTCAATCAAAACATGTTATTCAATCAATCTAATCCAATTAATTAATCTTTGATTAATGACCATCCAATGTTCAAACAATGATTTGATTTGCGCGAGTCCAACTCGTTTAAGAATAAATACTTTTGAGTACGTATTCTTAAATTATATCGAACTACAACTTAAATCCAATTTATTTGTATTCAATACTAATTCTAATTTAATTCCAAATTAAATATTTACACTTATATATTTGCCTTAAAGACTTAGATTCCAAATCCAATCTTGATGGGTCTCAAAGGCCCAATAACATCCAATGTCATTTTAATTAAAGTCCAATGGGCTTTTATTGATTCTTAAGGCATGGGCTTTCGTCATAATGGATCAAACCCAAAATGCCAAGGCCCAATAGGAATCACCCTATTGCCATCAAATCAATTTAGGCCCATTAGGCCCAATCAAATTCTTTAAAGGGCCAAGTAATGTATTTGGACTTCATGGAATTGGTTTTGGGCCCAATTGGATCCAATCCAAAAGTCCAAAACCAAACTTGGTCAAACCAAGCCCATTAGGCCCAAATACACACTTTTAGCCCAATTCATTTTAAAGGCATATTATCATAATTATAATATTCCAAATATCATAATTATTTTAATTAAAGTGTATTAGCCATAATTAATTAATTAAACTCAATATTTCCAAAATATCAATTAACTTAATTAATCATGCTTGAACTAATAATTCATGATTAACATAAAATCAAGCCAAAACACATCATTGCATCCTTGAGACATATTAAGCCTAATAACATCATTTCATGCTCAACATGCACTTTGATTTTAACATGAACATTATAGACATTGATTCTAATCAAATTAAACCAACTATCATCATTTAAACATGCATCTAAACTTATTATTTCATGTTACAAAAAATAAAAAACTGCAGTGCATGGACTAGAAGCATTCGGCCAAGCTATGTAATTTTTATTTTTTAATTCTTTTGATTTATTTCAAATCTAATCTTGCATAACTCTAAGTTATCATGTTGTAAACATACTCAAAGCATCAATTTCAAAAAATCATGCTCAAAATATAAAAGCCCCAAATTTTTAGGTACAAGAATCCTAGAAATTTTCATGCTTAAATTAGGCTCATGATACCATTGTTAGTGTTCCTAGAATATTCATAGGATCTAATAAGTATGAAAAACAATTGATATGATCATTATAATGTGCAGAATAAACTTACAATGAGTGGATAGAGCTTTAAAATTTTTGAGAGCAAGATCTCCAAGATCCAACCTTTTGATGATTCCAAGCTTTTGAGTAGTTTCCCTATCACCTTTGTTCACTTCCAAAGTGCTAGCTTTTTGTTGATTTGAAAGCAAATCCAAGAGAGAAAGGAGGTATGAATTTCGGCAAAGCCTTGGAGCTTTTTAGGGTTTCAAGTTTTCAATTTTGTTAAGTGTTACAAAAGTGTAGAGATGCCTTTTGTTATTTACCTTTAGGTGAAACCATTTCACCTTTTACCCTAAACTAGGTAGATATGGGTAAATGGTTTTCAAAAAGAAAAACAAGGTAGTTGTGTGGTGGGAACACCTACCACACATGGGCTCCAAACATTTGAATTCAAAATTCAAATATCTCTACGAACATTTACCGCGGCTCGGTTCTGTTTAATCCGATTGAACGAACCTTCGTCGCTAAATAATTAAATCTAATTTAATTAAATAACGATGCCTCGTAAATATATTACGAACGTCGTTCACGAACTAATTCTAAATTAATTCGTTCGTTCGTATTAAAGTCCGACTTTAATCTCGTAATGAAATCCAATTCATTTTAATATATTCGATATATTAATTTTAGCCCATTTGAATAAATTAAATAGAAAAATCAAATTTAACTATTAAATTTACTTTACCGATTAATTCCAAATTAATCGCGTTCTTTCTCTACTGAACACATTTAATCCCAGATTAAATAAAGTCCATATTAATCCCATATTAATTTTCTCTCTCTAAATTAATCCCAGAATAATTCTAATTTAAGTCAACTATCATCGGTGAAACTTTGGGAAACGACCCAAGAGATCTCTAGATATATTGGCAGTAAATCCGGTTATCGGACTATCCGATAAAGTGAGTACCTCGTACCACGTGCTTACCTATTTACAAGACATGGTTGGCTTCTAGCAAAGCACCGTGCCTACCCAATTCTCCAGAAATATTCTTACTGGAATATATAATCTATGTCAGGCGTAGAATACCTAGTATCTCTTATTTCGATCCAGTATCAGATGTCACGTGCTAGGCCTGGGGCTGGAAAAGTGTCTGCCCCGTACGAAGTACATATCGGATATCAAACAACTAGTCTCTTTGAATCGGATAATCATGACCTTGTCACATTATCCCAATGGTTGCAACACAATAGAGAACGAGTTATGAATCCATGCGTGATCATCATCTCCATATGTCTGGAGTGATACTTCCGTCTTGACATCACATCCAATACACTACGATTCTCGATAAACCCAATAGAGGCGTACACAGAACCTATTAAAGTCGTGGACGACTAAAACCAAAGTTTACCGATTGTCGCAAGTATTAGCGATGTAAGTCTCAGGTTAAGACCAAATATTTCTACCCTGACGCGGACTCCCATAGACACATATACATACTACCAATGGGATTCCGCGGGGTCTATCCAGAGCGAAGCTGTTTTCCGTACCTTCGGTAAAACACAACCTCCTATCGCACTTGCATAAGTATCCTATACTTAAACATCTGAGAACTATGTCGTTATGCCCTCACAACGCGCACAAGTGCAATACTAGTCTATTTCGTATTATCGATGTCCAGTCTCGATAATACTACGACTAGGGATATTTAATGATTAAACCTTTATGGATTGATACTGTCTCATATCATCTCAATCCGGAACTAGTCATATGGACTTTTACCATTTATATATCAAAGTAAATAAATTACGAAATGATAAAAGGCAATTTCAATACTACATAGTCAATTTTATACAAAAACACAATGTCTTTTACAAACAGTGACGCTATGGGTCATAATTGTCTAACACTACTAGTAACATTCTAAAATCAACAATATCACTTTTACTTTTAGCCCACTCTTCTTCACTCCTCTGCATGTATAACTTTTCCTTATATAACTCTTGTAGGGTTAAAGGAGCAAGCTTGATATTTTTTTCACCATACCTAAATTTATATATATTCTTATCCATATCATAAACTACTTTATTGAATTTATACCAAGGCTTACCCAATAAAATATGTGTATGACAAATAGGAACCACGTCACAAACTACTTGGTCAATATACTTCCCAATTGCAAAATTTACCACAACCTGCTTAGCAACCTCGAACTCTCCAAAATCACTCATCCACTTACAAGGTCTATCAAGAGGTATCAATGGTAATTCCAATTTTTCCACAAGGGTAGTACTAGCTAAATTTGTGTGATTCCCTCTATTAATAATCATACTACACACTTTGCTATTGATAGAGCATCTCGTGCGAAAGATAAATACCCTTTAATCCATCAAATTATTTATATAAATTAGAACTTCGTTCTATAATGTTCTATGTATTTTTGCTTTAACACATGCCTCACACTTATGTTGGCTATCAATGCAAATTTATGTATAAGGTCCATATTAATTAATGTATGCATCGTATCATAATTAACATATCCTAACCTCACATGCCATACATTTTGTGACTCAATAATATAAGCGGAAGTTGTAGCTTTATTATTAGCACTGTGTCGATTGTCAGTCATTACATGAATTTGAAAAGGCCCTCAACGAGGTATCCTTTTCCTACATAGACATCATTTTTTGTCAATAAAAACTTGTCAAAAACAAATACAAGCTTAAATCCATTCTTGCTAAGGAGAGAACCCGAGACCAAGTTCTTCAGAATATCTGGATCATGCAAAATATTTTTCAATGTAAACTCCATTCTAGATGTCATCTTCAGAACCATTGTGCCTTGTCTAACCACTCTAGAGGTAGACAAGTTGCCCATACTCAGATAATCGCCTCCATCGATCTTCTAATATAAGGAAAACATCTTGCTCTCAGCACAGATATGACGAGTAGCCCTAGTGTCTACCCACCATTCTCTCGGATTCCCAACCAAGTTGGCTTCAGTTACCATTGTAGATAGGTTCATCTCTGAGATCTCATCAGTTAACTACTCATCTTCAGCAATATAGGACTCACTTTTCTTGCCCTTGTCCTGAGACTTCTTGTTTCTGCAGTCCTTTGCCATGTGACCGCTTTTTCCACAGTTGTAGCACTTTCCCTTGAACTTTTTGTTCGTCTAGGAAGAATCAGCTTCATTGTTCTTTTCTTTTTGCTACCCTTTACATCCTCGACGATGTTGGCCTTAGACTTCATAGTCTTATAGCTGGCCGTTTCGGACTTCCTGTTGTCCTCTTCAATCCTCAATCGAACTCTAAGGTCTTCAAGGCTCATCTGCTTCTTTTTGTATTTCAGATAGCTTCTGAAGTCCTTTCATGATGGAGGTAACTTTTCAATGATGGTGGCAACTTGAAACGTCTTACAGAGTTTCATTCATCCAATATTTCATGAATGATCAATTGCAGTTCACCCAACTGAGACATTACATTTCTTGAATCTACCATTTTGTAGTCTAAGAACCTACCCACGATAAATTTCTTTAGCCCGGCATCCTCAGTTTTATATTTCTTATCGAGAGATTCCCAAAGAATCTTTGCAGAAATCATGCCTTGGTACATATTATACAGGTTATTGTCAAGTCCACCCAAAAAGTAGTTCTTGCACAAGAAGTCGCCAGACGATCATGTCTCTTCCCCCAGTTGCTTGGCTATTTTCGATTCACCCTCCACAGGATCCGAAGGATCTTTGAGGTATTTAGCCAACTGTAAAGTTGTCAGGTAGAATAGCATTTTGTTCTGCCACTGTTTAAAGTATGTCCCACCAATTTTTTCAGCTTTTCTCCCTGAGAGACCGGTACTGTGATGTTTTTGCTAGCCATATGTAACTAAAAATTACACAACAATCAACAAATGATCTTGTTCAAAGTGATATACTAAGTATCCACTTGTTGTTGTATTGGACGGTGGTTCCAATAAACACAAGTCCTTGAATTTCAACTAAAGATTCTTAAGAAAAGAAAATAAAGGAATATTCCTAGAGGACGAGGGGGGTTCGGAGTAACAACTTAAATCCCTGACCACATAGGCTTTTATCGCCTTTTTAACAGAATATCATTTAAACACTTTTTCAATATGATCTCTTAGCAATTCAAACTCATTATTACACTTCTGATTTAAAATACAATATTCGATATGTGTAGATATATGAGTATGTGTCAATCAAGATTGGATGGAATTACTTGTGTATGATCACAATTTAAATTCTCACCAATGACGCAACACACAATTAAGTTTCAACGTTATCATTATGTATATGCTTGTGATAATTGAACACCCTAATAAAAACTTAAATCTATACTATCAAGATTAATGTGATTTAGTATATGATTTACTAAGTTAATATTATTCTAAGTCTTTTCAGTTTATAAACTATTCCAGGACTAATTCATTAGTGCCGCATTTGTATCTACATTTGAATGAGACTGTCCAGTGTATGCACGTTCGTGTTATGGTCGAGAACGCGTTCGAACGGATTATTTCAGAGAGTTTATATTCGTGTGCCATCTAGAAACACGTTCGAATGAAGTATTCTAGAGAGTTTACGTTCGTGTTGCATTTAGGACGCATTCGAACATTTTAAGTCAGAGGGTTTGCGTTCGATTTATGTTTGAAGACGAGTTCGAACGTTCTTAGGTAGAAGGCTTGCATTTGAAGACGCGTACGAACGTTCTTACCAAATTTAAGATTTTTACCTTCGCGTTCATCAGGCGTTCAAACACCTTACATATTTTCTCATACACAGACTTTATTTTCCAGAAAATTTCCTTATCTTAGCATGCGAATTACTATCTAACAACACTAATGTGATAAGTTCTTAAGATTATTGGTGGTTTAGCATCATTAGACATAATAGTAACATGCAACAAACAAATCAAATCTAGAAAATAAAGGTTAGATCTACTTTCTAATGTAAGAACCCTAAAACTGTTAAAATGAAGAAAACCTGGAAAAACGACGAATGCAATAGTCCAGATCGAGAAGATTCTCTGTTCTTAAGAACTTATCAGCCCCATCTCGGTACTCTACGGATTTTATGGCTAATGTTCTCCGAGGATAACTTAGATTCCTCTTGTTCAAGGGGCACACCTTAACAAGATCTCGAACTTGATAATGGGGGAACTCTCTCTTGACTCAAACAACAATATGAGACACTAAACTTTGGATAAAATTCGGATTCTTGAAAATGAACATGGAGGTCCCCTTATAAAGGCATAGAAGGGTGCCTAAAGGACATCTGTAATATCTCGGATTATTTTAACGTGTCTGCGTGAATTTTATTTTCTGCGTGTAAGGCCGAGTCCGAACGCGAGGTCAATTTTATTGTTAAATATGGATTTTTTTTAGAAATTAGTTATAGAGTAATAATGAATTAATTAAAGGACCAAATTGAGAATTCAACACTTGAATGAATATTAAATTCTAGACATTTCTATAAAAATAATTCATGATCTACACACACAAAAAAAGTAATAAAATGGACCTAGAAATTTATAGAGTATATATGAAAAATATATAACACACCTATATGTGTGCCTTAAAATACACACACACGTGCTTCATACAATAAACACATAGAGCACACAAAAAACACACACAGAGAGTACATATATAGAACAGAAAAGCACAAAGAAAGAAGAAGTAACCAGAAAGGAGAGGCAGACATGAAAACAGAGGAGAGATTAGGGAAAGAGAGAGGGCAAAACAGTGAGTTCCGAGAGAAGAGAGAGGGAGAATATCCGCAGTATGCCCTAGAAGTTAAAGTTAACAAATACAGCTCAAGTTTCAATATAGTTCATCTCTCTCTTATCGATCAAGCTTCTTCAATTTAAGCAAGTTTGTCTCTCCTTTAAATCAAATTACACAAGTTTCTAGCTCGATTTTAATAATAATAATTCTTCAATTTTGTTAGCTTTGTTTTTATTGATAACTCCTTTTTGATATCTGAATTTGGTTGAGTATCGATCAAGATTGAAATCAATTGATTTTGATTTTTCTGTTAGATGGAAGTAATGATAGTTTTTAAAGCATTGAAATTTGCAAGTAATTAACTCAATTGATAGAATTTAGTTAATGGATCCAAGTAGATGTTTATCTTGCACATAGACGTAATCTTCTTTAGTTCATTAAACTTTTGAAAACAAAATTAGAAATTAAAAAGCAAGGTGCATACAAGGTGCGGATGTTTGAGCTGAATATTCATTCCACAGGAGGAAATGTACAGTTTTCTCTTTGAGAGATGGTTGAAGCCTCTTTGCATATTAAATTATGATACCGACTATTGAGTAGAATGGCATCTTTCATTTTGAACTTGGTTAATACTGTGATAAATCGAATGAAAATTGGTGTTAGATGTTCCTTCTGCCCAAGTAGTTGTTTATGGAGTTCCTATCGGGGGTCATTTATTTGTGGAAGTTCTTCTGGTGGTTATTCTTTTCCTATTTTCGCAAAAGAGTTGCAAGCCTCCTAAGGGGCCGTTGACAAAGAAGGTTTGTGCCACACTGCCATAGTTACATTATGAATTCTATGTTTCATTGACAATTCATATACAAATGAGGCATTCAGCTATCTTCTTCAGTTAAGGTTGTCACTAAATGTTATAAGCTCATCATCTATTATGAAATATGATAGCAAGTTTAATATTTTATTTTAGAAATTCTCAACCAAAATTCAGCAAGCTTATTACTAGAAGCATTAATGGCAACAAGTTAGTGGTAAGTTAATCTTCAGTTTAAGTATATACTTTATATTGTATTTCTTTAGTAGGTAGGTGGTGATTATGGTAAATTTATAATTTTAACATAGACTCTTTTGATAGTGCAGATAATGGTTTTGATGCTGTATGGGTGTGTGTTGACAAGATAATAAATGAGAAAAGTAGGTTGAAACTTAAGGCTGTAAGTATTTTAAGATAGTTAGTCATATTTTGAATATATAATATTATGAATGTAAAAGGATTTAATGGGTTTGTTGATCATATATGATAATATGGAATAGATTATATGTGTATTGAGTTGTAATAGAAATAGATTAAGAAATAAGTAAGAGCTGATGTATATTGCTATATGAGATTGTAAAGTATGAATACTAATATAAGTATGAATACTAATATAAGTATGTATACGTATGATTAAATATGAATATAGGTTTTGATATTTATAAAGTATATGGTTTATATAGGAATGTGAATAAGTAATGAGAAGTCAATATATCTCGAGATATAAAAAAGTTCTATGATGTTGATAGTCTGAATCGTGAAATATATTTTGAAACATATTTTGATAACTTGGTGTTTGTTTTCAAAAAGATAAAGAAAGTATTTCTGCCACGGTGTATGATGATTTACATTTTTAACCCACTATGGTGATCGTTTATGTTTCGTTTCGGGTTGGCCATCGGGGCACTCGTTACGGGTCCAGACCATCGGAAAATGGCTGGCCCACTACCCCGTCGACATGGTACGTACACTGTCCAGTCTTGGCATGCGAGTGAGCAGTGTACGATCGGTATGTATTTTGAAAACGTTGCATTAAAGATTGATTTTTGATTTATGCATATTTATGTTTTGGGGGGAATGATTTCAACAGAATTGCATTTTTGTTTGATGCATTTCAATATTATTTTTAATATTAAACGATATGATGTTTTTATATGATTCCGTCTCAGCGATCGTTAATATTTTCTTGATATATTTACACTGAGATGATCGGTTATTGTTATGTTTCCACCTCGATGATCGGTGTATGCATTTATGTTTTCATGACTCATCATATGTTTTTGCCGTGGTGATCGTTAGGGTCTAAGCCATCAAAAATGGTATGACCTAACCCTCTACCGACAGGGGATCGGTTCGTTCATTGTCCAATCTGTGCGCGTGATTCGGGTGTTGGACGCTCGTTTATATTTCATCTAATGAATTATGCTGGATGATCGATATGGTTTTATGATAATGAATTTTGAAACTGATTTTGTTTACAAAATGGAAGGTTTCTTAAATGTATTTTCGAAACGATTTTTAATAGATTTCAGACTACCAACATCATAAAAGCTTATAGGATTATTGATTACTTCTAGTTGTGTCTATAAATGTATTGGTCGATATAAAAGGTTATTTCCATTATAAGAACATATAGGTAGGTTTATAGTTAGAAATAGATCTTATAGGTATAGTGATGTTTATGTAGTTTACGAGATATACATAGAAATCATACATTTTAATAATCGTCTAAGTTGTACAAAACTGATACTAGTAAATGATAATATGATTTAGATACACATGTATACATGAATGATAATAGTGAGATGAATGCTTGAAAGATAGAATACTTTATAATTCTGATTTGATGATATTTTAATGAAATAAAAGAAAGATAATTATATTAAACACTCGAAGTAGATTAGCAAAGAGTGAGTAGGTAAGTATTGAGATATAAAAGTAGTGCAGCGAAACATGATGAGACCTGACCTAGTGAATAAGAATGTAGAGTTTTGCTATTTATATTATGAATAAAATAGAAAACAACGTTTAAAATATATGTAAGATAGAATAAGAGATTGGTAACAAGTAACATGTTTGAAAAATGAATAAAAGTTATTTATTAGTTCAGACCTTGTAAATAATTGAATGGCCTCATATTTCAGTTCAGTGCTTGAATTTTACAGGTTGGTGACCACATCAGTCGACCACAGACATCAGAGCTTGAGGAGCCGGATAGCAGCGTTGCAGTCAGCTAGTCACCAGGTATTGGGTGGATGAAAGTCAAGTGTTTAAGAGTTTAATTGTAGAAAATTGAATTGTATAAGTTACTTGTAAAAGCTTTTGTTTATTCGTATTTTTGGGCATAAAGCCCAGTGGTATTATGACTTGAGTTAATTATTTTAGTGATAGACTATATGTTGGGCCCTGAAGGTTGTTTTGAGGTGCTGGACTTTGATCCAGGTTGCATGACTTTTTACAGAGGTCATATCGAAATTTCGTCAGAGTCAGAGGCTTATGGAGTCAGGATTAGCCTGTCTTCTGCCGGTAGCATCTCTTATAGCGGGATGTTACAACACCCTTTGGGTTGAGGTGTAACACTCCAAAAGGTTATATCCCTCCCATGCAACCTTTGGAGCCTATAACCATATTATTTTCAATTGGAGGACATGTCTCTAAGGTTACCATCCAAGGGACATGTCCATCCTCCATCCATATAATATTGAAGAATTTCCAACGATGCGTGAATCTGATATTGTTTTACTCAAACCACGAAGCCATTCTATCTATACCTCTCCCATCTTCAATTACCCACTCCATTGTGTTTAATCACGCAAAACCTGAATTGAAAACCCTAGATTTTTGAATCTCTCTCCCATTGGTGAGTTAAATGCCACCACCACCAATTGGCTCTTCATTTGCTAAGCTTTCTATGGCAACCCTCAGTACACCTCCATCGTGATTGATCTCCATTCCGATCAATTAAAGGCCTCCCAGTTCTTTTCTACGAAATTTTGAGTAAAAGTGAAATTTTACAGAGTTCTTGATCATTCTCACAAACTTCAAGAGCCTGGTTGATATTTTCCATGTTTTGGTTATTTTTGTAATTTTTTGAACTTTTGGCTATTTTTCCAAGTTTCTAAATTTAGGACTATTTTTGCCAATTTTGAAATTTTGAGCCGTTTTTATAAAATTTTGAAATGTGTTACTTTTTACAAGTTTGCATCCTATAAGTTATTTCTGCAGACTTTATTAATTCATTTGCTTATTACAATAGAGAAATCAGATGTCTCACAACCTATTCAGATTACACTATATGGGCATTTGTTAGCACAAGCTATGTGCAGCTTTCTCAAATTGTGCAAACTTTGGCATTATATCATTGGTAATATCACAAAACCCGTTCAAGACAAAGTTGATATTTTCTAATTCATACCTGGTTTCGATACTCATCAGTGCACAATATCAATATCCAATTTGGATGATTCAATATAATTAAGTCTATATGGAATTTTCTAATTCATCGCTATACTACTATTGACTTATCACACTAATATAAGTTAGGAAATTACAAGGATAAATTCCAAACTATGAGAGAACTCCAGAGAATCCAGAAACAGCCAAAGCCTTGACCAAAAATCACCTATGTCTGGCCTACTTTCTCTCAAACCAGAATATCTGGACAGATGTATTTAGAAAACCCTAAATTCGGCTAGACAAATCACATCTATCATCGAATGAGTAGATTGTCAGTTACTTAAATTACGAGATCTGATTATGTTCGGCCGGACATAAAATTCAAATTTAATATTAAGCCATAGATGTATTTAAGCTCCCAACATACATGTTAATCGTGAAGACTTCGAATGACTGAAATCATGGGCTTGATTATGTTCGGCTGGATATGTATCTCAAAATACACATCTGCTTGTGGATGTTGGTTTTTGTCTGAGGTCCACAATCGAGAATTTATAATATAGGACACCAGTGATCCTGTAAAATAAAGGTAGAGTGAGCAGGGAGGATATTGCCCGCCGATGTAGTGGATGTCGAATGCACTCCGATGCTTAAGTCAGTAAAGATGAGTGAATAATAAACAAAATAAAGAAGAGAGCAAGGTTTGATATTATCTTAATCTATTTGGGCTGCCGTGAGGGCGGAAGGTTAGTGTTTATAGGTTCAGAGAACTCAGTTTGAGAAGTGAAGCTTGAATGAGAATGTTTTGAGTGGTGTTGTTATTTATAGGTAGAGAAATGTGACTTTATTAGTTGGCACAAGCCCCACAACGTGCTCAAGGATTTGATGAAAAGTTTGAGCATGTGGAAATATGCCTTGTGTTAGGAAAAAGAGGGGAGCAGTTGGTATTTAATGAGGGGGGTTTATCATTAAGTGGCTAGCGTAATTGGGATTCAATAATGCTAAATTTTCTAGGTTGGGTTACCATTTGTAGGCTTTATTTGTTGTTGGGTTTGAAGTGAAAAGACGATTCTACCTTAGAAAGGAAGAAGAAAAAATGAAGGAAAGAATAGGAAGAAAAATAAGGGAAGAAGGAGAAGAAGATAGAAACAACCATTGGAGGCTTTGCAAGTGAAGGAAAACCAAATTTGGCCCGTACAGTTTGTCTCCTACTCTCTAAGGTCCTTAACTTGGAGAGTATTTCTATGCATGTCGTATGAAACAAGATGCAAGAGTACCTATCAAGAATGCATAGTTCTAAGCACTTTCCTCTGTCGTTTGGGTCAATGGATGGCGCAGTAAATTTTTTTCATATGTTTGGAAAGAAGAGTCATGGGATTTTTGAAGTTTTATCTGGTCGGAATGCAGTCCATGTTATGAGCTTGACTCGATATGAGTCTATGGGGGATGTCTCTGGTCGACTGAACCAGATGAAGGTTCATGGTATCATCCATACGACATCTGTCGTCTGGACTGAGATCATCTTGACTCGACATGAGTATATGAGGATGTCCCCAGTCGACTGAACTAGCTGAAGATTCAGGATATGATCCACATGGTATTTTTCATATGGACTGAGTAATCCATGCCTTCAACTTGACTAACATGAGTCTATGAGGGATGTCTCTAGCCGACTAAACCAGATAAAGGTTCAAGGTATTATCCATATGACATGTGGCATATGGATTAAGTAGTTCAGGTCTTCAACTTGACTTGACATGAGTCTATGAGGATATCCCCTGTCGACTAAACCAGATGAAGATTCGAGATTTAATTCATACGACATTTGTCATCTGGACTGAGAGAAGTCTAAGTCTTCACTGTTGGAGTTCCTAATTAGGTCCCAAAATCAACAAATCAAGCAAGAAAAACGCATGAATACATCAAAGGAGTAAGGCGGAAACACAACTCACATTGATGGGTTTTGATGAAATGAAGAAAACAAGCCTTCAAGCTCCCTCCACATGCTCGCCCAAGGCTTCTCCTTGCAATGGAATGCTCGGTTTTGGTGGTGGTGAGCTCCTCCAAATTCGGCCATGGTCATCCTCCATTAAAGCTCCAAGCTTTGTAATTCCAAGCTCACAAATTCGTTTCCCTATCACCATAATATAACTCAAGTGTGTGCTAGCACTCTTTCTTCTTCATTTGGTGTGAACAACCAAAAAAAATTGAGAAGAAATTGGCTCAAAGCCGTGAGAGATGAAGAATAAATTTTGGCTCCAAGGAGAGCAAAAAACGTGAGAGGGAGAGGGAGAGGCAAAAACGTTTTGGAGAGAGAGAGAGTTAATTGAAAAATAAAATTGTAAAATGCTTTTATATTTCCCAAATAAATAAAGCATTTACCATTTTAAATTTCAAAAAACAAAAGTCTAAAGTAAAAAAGCAAAAAGTGTTTTTCAATCACTTCACTTTACTTTAACTTTAGTCACATCACTCCACTTTTACTTTAAGTCACATCACCTTTAATAAAGTGACATGTCATATCACATCACTCAAAGTGACAAGTGATTTGACGATTGATGCGACTAGTGATTTGACGCTTGATGTGACTTGCGTGCCGCGCTCGAATTCGAAATACGAATGCGCTCGCAATCACACTCGGGCTCGGGTTCGCTAATTCCAAATTAACGAATTTTCGTCGCGTCGTAATTAAATGATTACGCCTAGCGAAATCACTATTCACGTCGCTAACGAATTAATTCCAAATTAATTCATTCGCCCGAATTAAAATCCAATTTTAATTCCGCGTCGAAATCCAATTTCGTATAATATATCGGATATATTATTTTATCGATTAATTCTAAATTAATCGTTCTCTCTCTTTAATTAATATTTTATCCTAGATAAAATATCTCCGTAATTAATCCCGGATTAATTTTCTCTCTCATCGAATTAATCCCAGATTAATTTTCTCTCTCTTCTAATTAATCCCAGATTAATTTTCTCTCTCTTCTAATTAATCCCAGATTAATTAAAGTGCGAGTCATACATCATCGGTGAATCTTCAGGAAGCGACCCATGAGATCTCCGGATATGTTGGCAGTAAATACGGTCGTCGGACTATCCGAACACGTAAGTACCTCGTACTACGTTTATACCGATTTACAAGACAAGGTTGGCTTCTAGCAAAGCGCCATGCCTACCCAATTCTCCAGAAATATTCTTACAGGAATATATAGATCTGTATCAAGCGTAGTATACTAAGTATTGTGCGTATCGGCCCAGTATCGGATAATCACGTGCTAGGGCTGGGGCTGGATAAGTGTCTGCCCCGTCCGAAACACATATCGGATGTCTGGTAACATAGTCTCTATAATCGGATATACATGACCTGGTCACAATATCCCGATTGGTTGCGCAACACTCAAGAGCACTAGTACCGTATCCTGCGTGACATCATCTCCAATATGACTGGAGTGATACTTCTGTCTCGACATCAAATCCAATACACTACGACTCTCTGATAAACCCAGAAGTGGTGAACACAGAACCGGTCAAAGCCCCCAACCACCAAAACCAAAGTTTATCGATTATCGTAAGTATTAGCGATGCAAGTCTCAGGTTAAGACTATACACACCTACCTTGATTTCGGCCTCCCATAGACACATAGTCATAATACCAATGGGATTCCGAGGGGTCTATCCAGAGCGAAGCTGTTTCCCGTACCATCGGTGAAACACGACCTCCTATCGCACTTGCATAAGTATCCAATACTTATATATATGAGAACTATGCCGTTGTGCCCTCACAACGCGCACAAGTGCAATACTAGCCTATTCTGCATTATCGATGTCCAGTCTCGATAATACTACGGCTAGGGATATTTAATGATTAATCCTTCGTGGACTGATACTGTCTCATATCATCTCAATCCAGGAACTAATCATAGGGACATCTCTTCATTTATATATCTATGGTGATCTAATCACAAATGACGAGAGTGCAATTTCCTTGTTACATAGTTAATTTGCTACAACAACACAATGTTCTGTGCAAATAGTGACGCTGTGGGTCATATTATCCAACAATCTCCCACTTGGCACATAGCCAGTCACTCGAGTGTCTAACACCCGAACTATGTAAGGTTCGCTCAAATTGCTGAGGAAAGGTTTTCGTCAGCGGATTTGTTTGATCATCGTTTGACGCGATTTATATGATCATCACATCGCCACGATGTATGATCCGAACGAATCAGATGATATAGAAGTATATATCTGGATTGTCGATGAGACCTTTAATTCCTTAGCTTGTGCTGACGCCTAGCTCAGCTGCTAAAAGAACTATATCTAATTTAATAGATTTATTTCAATCCAAAGACTTCTATTGATGTCTCAGCTGCAGCAATAATCCGCGTTAGTTGTTTATTCGGCAACAGTTATCTTGCTTGGAAGATTTCCAGCTCACTGTCCCGTTATCCAAACTATATAGTACCGTTTGCGACCTTTAGCCGTCTTTATCGGTTATAGGAAACTTGCTACAGTGATCCCAGTCACTTCAAGTTCTCCTTCTCCATAGACTAAGACAGCATCCTTAGTTCTCTAAGAAACTAACGGATGTCCTAACATCAATCCAGTGACTATCACTCGGATTAGCCTGTTTGTGAATCCATATGCTCAAAGCGTATGATACACCAGGTTTTGTACATTTTTCAATGTACGATTCCACGGAGAGTATTTCGAAAGCCAAGCTTTCGCCGACATTTACTTTATGGGAATATCATTTCCAAGAAATGACGTATTATCATTATTTTATAGGACAGCCACTGTCAGTGCGCTCCCACTAACCTCCTTATATACAAAAGAATTATTTTCGTTTTGAATTAAATCATACACCATTATGAT
This sequence comes from Zanthoxylum bungeanum, assembly GCA_019454045.1. Taxonomy (NCBI): domain Eukaryota; kingdom Viridiplantae; phylum Streptophyta; class Magnoliopsida; order Sapindales; family Rutaceae; genus Zanthoxylum; species Zanthoxylum bungeanum. Next base: position 29,646 of record SKCR01015497.1, read on the forward strand.
TACATCAAAATGATAATTCCAAGAACTAATGCTCGTATCAGCAAGCATTATCCAAATGGATTTACCGTGGCAACAGGTAAAAGGCTGAATCGTGATCAACACAATGTCGATAACGATACCTTTCCGTTAAAAGCCTAGCTTTATACGTTGGTATGTTGCTATCCATGTACGTCTTCTTTGAAGACTTATAGTACCAATAGGCACAATGCCTTGTGGTACATCAACTAGTCTCCAAACTTGTTGATATACATGGAATCCATTTCGGATTCATGACACTTTGTCATAATAGGGAGTTGATACCTTGTATCACTTCCTTAGTTCTCGTGTATTCGAAGATTAATGGTATAGTTTTATCCTTGATCAACTATATTTGTTCCATTAAGATTCAATGCCTTGAACAATATTACTCCGATTTTCATCGAGTTATACTATCCTCTCACTTACCACCGCATATCAGTATTCCTCTTAGAAAAACCGCGTGGTGAGCAACAATCTAATTGTTCTCTTGTGAGGTGTATAAGTACAATACTTATGGTATCCCTAGGATGACCTACAATTGGCACTTATCATATTTGGGTTTTAGTTTGGTATCATCCAAACATATGCCAAGCATACCCAAATAGTCAGGAATGAGAAACCCGGTTTCTTTCCCGTTCATATGTAATATGATATCTGTCAAACAGATTATTATGGAAACTTATTCAAAATACGTTCTTGCACTGTTTAAAGCTTATCCGTTGAAGGAAATGGTAGCTCAAAGCGACTCGTGATTAACCTTATTATGTCTAACAAAATTCGGTTAATCCTTTTCGGACACACCGTCAAAATGACGTGTTCCGAAAGGAGTCCTTATTGAAAGAATACCATACTCTTTCAAGTATACGAGAAACTTACTGCTTAAGTATTTTCATTATGGTCTTACCGTGATGGTGTAATACTATAACCGATCTGTTTGTTTATTCGTGTCGAAACTATAAAAGTTTTCGATTTGTGTTCTTCAAAAGAAACACACAACCATTACGCGATGCCACATCCGTATAGGTCACGTAATATTCATATCCACCTCTAGCCTAGCTAGACACGGGCCCACTTGCTTCACTATGAACTAGGGCTAACAGATCGGTGGCATTTTCACTTTTACCGAGTAAAGGTGTTTTAAGCACTTTGCTTAATAAACTAGATTCGTAGACTTTATTTGAATAGAATCAAATCAGTCCTAGTACCCGCTCTTCAAAAGTGCGGATATACGATTCTTGTTTAGTAGTGTCCCTGACAACTATGCCACAATTAAGTTTCTTAACTGATCAGATCAGTTTGAGCTATTTATTTGTCATGTTATGTATTTGAGATATTATTTATATTCAAAATATAAATTCTGTTATTCACATCCAATGTGTTTATCTCAATATCATCTTTATATAATAAAACACTTTAGTGTTCTAGAATATAAAGGTACACCCGCAGCGGGTTATACACTGATATAAAGATAATGTTTCTAGTCAAACTAGTCACATTATAACAGTTCCCTAATTTAAGTACATACCCAAGGTAATTCCTAAAGTTAGGTATCTACGGTTAAAACAGCGACTATCGTCCCGTTTTCGATTCGCAGAGTAATCTCATTTGAAGTCAGTATCCTGCTTAAAGCAGATTCTGCACAACAGTACATATTTATGTATCACACTAAGTATTTAAAATCCAATTTCAATACTAGTTGTGAATATAATTATGACAAACATATTTGAAGTAAGAGCCTTGCTCGTCTTCAATTCCTTCTTAGGATTTGTCCTATTATCTTCCTAGAAGACCTAATCCATAATTCTCTTACAGAAATAAGGGAGTCTACTTGACAAGTATAATGGATTAAGCGCTAAAGTTGTCATTATATGAATATTCCAAATTTCATATTCCACTTATTCGCTTAACTCCGCGCTTTAGGCATAATTCATTATTTTATCAAATAAAATAATTTATCAATTTCCAAGACCATCTTGAAATTATTCCCAATTTGAAAATTAAATCATTTAAAATATTTTAATCCAAGATTATATTTTAAATATCCAACTTTTCATTTTATCTTGATTACAATAGTCCAACTATTAATCAACGATTAGTGGTACTATTTATTATAATGATTATAATAGTCCAACTATATAATCAAATATAATTTAAATTAATTAACCTCAATTACATTGATTACTATAATCCAATTATAAAATCAACTGTAAACTGAAATTAATTAATTCAAATATATTGATTAATATAATCCAATTATATATAATCAACTATAATACAGTCCAACTGTTTATTAAAACAACAATTTAAATATTAGTCCAACTAACATTTAATTAATGTGACGAGAAAAATATAAATGAGCGTGTTTAGCGAGTAATTGAACGAATGTTGCAAATTCAATACTTGCCTCCCACTATTTTTCGTCGAGCCTCTAACCCTCTGTGGAGTACTCGGGAAACCGTGTTTCCTAGTGGGCTAGGATCCTGTTAAATAACATACAACCTTGACTTTGGCCAACAAGCTGTATGCTACTTACCAGGTAGATCTCACAGATCAATTGGATCCAATCCAATTCTCAGATCCGGTTAGGTGGACATCCAAGTCCTAAACATATTGCTTATGCCAATGTATCTAATACATTTTCCTAACCTTATCCTCCGAATCATCTAGGCCTTGGCTTTGGCACAACAAACCTAATGATTCCAGTTAAGCGGGACCCATTGACAAGGAAAGTTTCGTAATCAATGTTTGGACAAGAAGTGATCTTGACTTTGGCCAACAAATCACAACTTGGACTAGACACCGATGTGGAACAAAACTCTCATGATTCAAATACATCCAATTGACAAGGTCTTGACTTTGGCCAACAAACCAATGCCAATCGGATCTTGAACAAGAATCATTCAATGGAAGGATAATCGCTTAATATAGAACGAGGGTTTTTCGCGTGCAAATTGGCTACCAATTTAATTATCTTTGTTAGGTCTCATCATCATACACCCTTAAACATGCATTCTAAATACATAATAAAGCGAGTATGAAATAAAATAATAATGATATGCGGATGGATACTTTACATTGATCCTAGATCAAATCTCTCATTTTCTCTCTCCAAAGCTAACACTTGTATTTACTTCTACCCGTTACACTACACTTCTAAAGAAACCTCATTTACATTGAGGGGAATAGGTGAGAAGAGAATACAAAGAGTATATAGGTGATAAGGCTGGACACGCAGGTCCAATTTATAAATCAAATTTATTACAATTTCCAAAATTGTCCCACCCGACTAATATCCATCCGATATACATTATTCACGCATCGCAACCATGTATTCATACAAGCATGTTATCAATCAATCTAATCCAATTAATTAATCTGATAATTAGTGATCATCCAATGTTCAAACAACGATTTGATTTTGCTCGAGTCAAACTCGTTTTACGAATAAGTACTCAAAGTACGAATTCTCGAATTAAATTAAACTACATAATTAAATCCAATTTAATACGCATTTAATTCTAATTCACTATTTAATTCCAAATTAAATATTACACTTTTATTAACAAACCTTCTACGATTTAAATTCCAAATTCAATCGTTATGGGTCTCAAAGCCCAATTAACGTCAAACGTTTATTTAATTAAAGTCCAATGGGCTTTTAATTAATTTCTTAAGGCGTGGACTTTTGGTCAACTCGGGTCAAACCGATAACCAAAGTCCAATCCGGGAGTTACCCCATAAGCCTTTAAATTAATTTTGGCCCTTTAGGCCCAATTAAATAATTAAGGTTCATTGAGTCATAATTGGACTTTATGGATGCGGTTTTGGGCTTAATTGGATCCAACCAATTTTGCATAAACCCAACTTTGTACAACAAAGCCCAAAAGCCCAATTATAACATTCAAGGCCCAATTTCCAAAAACAAACCTAATTAATTAACTTATAAAATTCCAAATTTCATAATTAATTAACCTAAGTGTTATACATGATTAACCACCTAATTAATATTTCTAAAACGTCAATTAGCATACTTAATATGCATTTCAACATCAAATAGTGTCTAACACAATTTATTAAAACCAAACCCATTTTACATGCTTTTAAGTCTTGGCAATTAGGGGTTTTTAAATCCGATTTGGTTTCAATCAAATTGAATCCACAATCATCATTTCCCAAATCAATTAAATTCATCTAATGAATCAAAATACAAAAAACACAATGAATTTCATATCCAATTGAATTCGGCCAAGCCTACTTTAATTTGGGAAAATTGTTCCAAATCAAAATTCAATCCAATCAAACTTCAATTCAACATTACCCACTTGTTTCAAGTCATCCAATGATCAAACAAACAAAAAATTCACCAAGATATTAGGGTCTTTAATTTCGGCCAACATAAGCAATTTGGGGAAATTGTTCCAAACACAATTTCAACAAATTGATCCAATCAATCATCAATTAAACATACTTTAAGCATTTCAAATCATCCAATTTCATCAAACATGCTCAAAATCAAGTTTACCCAAATTCATCACTTTATGTCACAAATAAAAAATTGGGGAAATTGTTCCAACACAATTTATTCAAATTGATCCAATCAATCTTAAATTAAACATCATTTAAGCATTCTCATTCATCCAATTTCACAAAATATGCTCAAAATCAAGTTTACCCAAATTTGTTACTTTATGCCAACATAAAAAATGGGGGGGAAATTTGTTCCAAACACAATTTCTTCAAATTGATCCAATCAATCTTTAATTCAACATCATTTAAGCATTCTTAATTAATCAATTTAATCAAATCATGCTCCAATTGATTTTACCCAATTTGTCATGCCCAAAATTTGGAGAAAATTGAATCCAATCCAATTTCATGAAATTGATCATACACAACTTCAATTCATCAACATACAAGCATACTTTAACATCCAATTTAACCAAAACATGCTTCAATTGAAAATCCCCAATTTTAACCCTAACTTTTTCATGCTTGATAATAGCTCTAGATACCATTGTTGGAGTTCCTAATTAGGTCCCAAAATCAACAAATCAAGCAAGAAAAACGCATGAATACATCAAAGGAGTAAGGCGGAAACACAACTCACATTGATGGGTTTTGATGAAATGAAGAAAACAAGCCTTCAAGCTCCCTCCACATGCTCGCCCAAGGCTTCTCCTTGCAATGGAATGCTCGGTTTTGGTGGTGGTGAGCTCCTCCAAATTCGGCCATGGTCATCCTCCATTAAAGCTCCAAGCTTTGTAATTCCAAGCTCACAAATTCGTTTCCCTATCACCATAATATAACTCAAGTGTGTGCTAGCACTCTTTCTTCTTCATTTGGTGTGAACAAACCAAAAAAAATTGAGAAGAAATTGGCTCAAAGCCGTGAGAGATGAAGAATAAATTTTGGCTCCAAGGAGAGCAAAAACCGTGAGAGGGAGAGGGAGAGGCAAAAAACGTTTTGGAGAGAGAGAGAGTTAATTGAAAAATAAAATTGTAAAATGCTTTTATATTTCCCAAATAAATAAAGCATTTACCATTTTAAATTTCAAAAAACAAAAGTCTAAAGTAAAAAAGCAAAAAGTGTTTTTCAATCACTTCACTTTACTTTAACTTTAGTCACATCACTCCATTTTACTTTAAGTCACATCACCTTTAATAAAGTGACATGTCATATCACATCACTCAAAGTGACAAGTGATTTGACGATTGATGCGACTAGTGATTTGACGCTTGATGTGACTTGCGTGCCGCGCTCGAATTCGAAATACGAATGCGCTCGCAATCACACTCGGGCTCGGGTTCGCTAATTCCAAATTAACGAATTTTCGTCGCGTCGTAATTAAATGATTACGCCTAGCGAAATCACTATTCACGTCGCTAACGAATTAATTCCAAATTAATTCATTCGCCCGAATTAAAATCCAATTTTAATTCCGCGTCGAAATCCAATTTCGTATAATATATCGGATATATTATTTTATCGATTAATTCTAAATTAATCGTTCTCTCTCTTTAATTAATATTTTATCCTAGATAAAATATCTCCGTAATTAATCCCGGATTAATTTTCTCTCTCATCGAATTAATCCCAGATTAATTTTCTCTCTCTTCTAATTAATCCCAGATTAATTTTCTCTCTCTTCTAATTAATCCCAGATTAATTAAAGTGCGAGTCATACATCATCGGTGAATCTTCAGGAAGCGACCCATGAGATCTCCGGATATGTTGGCAGTAAATACGGTCGTCGGACTATCCGAACACGTAAGTACCTCGTACTACGTTTATACCGATTTACAAGACAAGGTTGGCTTCTAGCAAAGCGCCATGCCTACCCAATTCTCCAGAAATATTCTTACAGGAATATATAGATCTGTATCAAGCGTAGTATACTAAGTATTGTGCGTATCGGCCCAGTATCGGATAATCACGTGCTAGGGCTGGGGCTGGATAAGTGTCTGCCCCGTCCGAAACACATATCGGATGTCTGGTAACATAGTCTCTATAATCGGATATACATGACCTGGTCACAATATCCCGATTGGTTGCGCAACACTCAAGAGCACTAGTACCGTATCCTGCGTGACATCATCTCCAATATGACTGGAGTGATACTTCTGTCTCGACATCAAATCCAATACACTACGACTCTCTGATAAACCCAGAAGTGGTGAACACAGAACCGGTCAAAGCCCCCAACCACCAAAACCAAAGTTTATCGATTATCGTAAGTATTAGCGATGCAAGTCTCAGGTTAAGACTATACACACCTACCTTGATTTCGGCCTCCCATAGACACATAGTCATAATACCAATGGGATTCCGAGGGGTCTATCCAGAGCGAAGCTGTTTCCCGTACCATCGGTGAAACACGACCTCCTATCGCACTTGCATAAGTATCCAATATTTATATATATGAGAACTATGCCGTTGTGCCCTCACAACGCGCACAAGTGCAATACTAGCCTATTCTGCATTATCGATGTCCAGTCTCGATAATACTACGGCTAGGGATATTTAATGATTAATCCTTCGTGGACTGATACTGTCTCATATCATCTCAATCCAGGAACTAATCATAGGGACATCTCTTCATTTATATATCTATGGTGATCTAATCACAAATGACGAGAGTGCAATTTCCTTGTTACATAGTTAATTTGCTACAACAACACAATGTTCTGTGCAAATAGTGACGCTGTGGGTCATATTATCCAACATTCACATGACTCGACATGAGTCCATGGGGATGTCCCCTGTCGACTGAACCAGATGAAGGTTCATGATTTAATTCATATGACATTGTCGTCTAGATTAAGAGTAGACCATGGCTTCACTTGACTCGACATGAGTCCATGGGGCATATCCCCGATCGACTGAACTAGATGAAGGTTCAGGATTTAATTCATATGAAATTTGTCATATGGACTGAGAGTAGTCCATGTCTTCACTTGACTCGATATGAGTCCCTGGGGATGTCCCCTGTTGACTGAACCAGACGAAGGTTCAGGATTTAATTCATACGACATGTGTCATCTAGACTGAGTAATCTAGGTTTTCACTTGAATCGACATGAGCCTTATGGGTGATGTCCCCGGTCGACTAAACCAGATGAAGATTCATATGTGTAGGGCTTAGACATCACTTGTATTCTGTCGTACTGGACAAATGATAATTCTCCATAAGTGTAGCTTCGAGTGGAATCTATTTGTCTCAAGATAACAAACGTTGTTGTGTCGAATTGTATCTTTTTAATTTCCAAGCCTTTATTTAATATCGTGTCAGGTGAATCCTCATATTCTGCTAACTCTTCACACGATGTCGTGTCAAGTGGCATCTGCCCTTGTAATAAGCCTTCCTTTAAGGTTGAGTCGAATGGCACCATCTCTTGTGCCAAGACTTCAGATGATGTTGTGTCGAGTGGCACAAGCACTTGTACCAAGCCTTCACATGATGTCATGTCGAGTGACACCATCCCTTGTAAATAAATCTTCCCTAGAGGTCGAGTCGAGTGGCACAATCTCTTATAAATAAGTCTTCCCTTGAGGTCGAGTCAAGTGGCACCATCTCTTGTGCCAAGCCTTCACATGATGTCATGTCGAGTGACACAATCCCTTGTAAATAAGTCTTCCCTTGAGGTCGAGTTGAGTGGCACCATCTCTTGTAAATAAATCTTCCATTGTGGTCGAGTCGAATGGCATCATCTCTTGTGCCAAGATTTCACATGATGTCGTGTCAAGTGGCATCATTACTCGTGCCAAGCCTTCGCATGATGTCATGTCGAGTGACAATATCCATTGTGAATAAGTCTTCCCTTGTGGTCAAGTTGAGTGACACCATCCCTTGTAATAAGTCTTCCCTTGTGGTCAAGTTGAGTGACACCATCCCTTGTAATAAGTCTTCCCTTGTGGTCAAGTTGAGTGACACCATCCCTTGTAATAAGTCCTCACATATGGCATCTTCTACCATAGTTTCCTTCAATCAACATTATTGAAAGATTTCCCATTCGTAATGGGTCTTGATTGCTTTCAGAATTTTCTTTAGTCATTTAATGCAACCCTAGCGTAAGTTACGAGGTGTTTTTGGTAGGATTTCGAGGCGCCAAGAAGGATAATATAAAAGGGAACTATGAGTGCTCTTTTGCATCATTCGTAAAAACTCACTTCATTCATCAAGTTGGGAGGAGTCTCATGTTCTTCAATATCCTAAAATATTTATAGTGTAGATTCAAGCTGTTCTTATGTTGGTTTTATTCTAGGTCCCAAGATCATCAAACAAGCATGAATAATAAGTGTGAATACATCAAAGGAGATAGCGGAATACTCACATCGATCGGTTGTGACGATTTGAAGAAGAACAAAATGATTTTCCCCTTCAAAGTGGCACCAATAGCAGTGCAGATTTTTCTGTCCAAAAAATCAGATTTGCTTCATGAATTTGAGCCTCGAACTTGTGTCAAACAATTCCCGGCTCGTGGGTGAGTTTCCCTAACACCTTCGTATGCCTCTTAGGAGTGTGCTAGCACTTGGATTTTGCCACAAAACCCTCAAAAATGGATCATCATTTTCGGCCAACCTATGGCAGTTTACTGCCTTGGGCGTGAACTTCTTGAGAGGAAAGAGAGATGGAGAAATGGATTAGGTTAAGGGAAAAAGGCGTCAAATATTTCACTTATATATTTTCCAAAATTAATGAAATATTTTACCATTTATTTTCTTTTCCAAAAAGAAATAAAACAAATGTAATAACCTTCATTTAATCATTTTACCCTTGGTAAAAGGTGAAAAGGAAAAGCCTTTAACATTTCCAAAAAGTTAAAAGTCTTTTCCCCCCAAAATTTCCCTCCAAATCTTAAAGGTCAAAGTCAAAGAGTCAAAGTTACTTTTCCAAAAAGTGATTGACTTTTATGACTTGCGATGTGATTTGCGATGCGACTTGCGGCACGTGATTCAAAATCGACGTAACTTCGCAAACACATTCCGAGCTCGGTTTCGATAATTCTAAATTAACGATTTTTCCGATGCCTCGTTAATAAATCCAATTTACTAATCACGTCGCTCGAAATTAATTCTAAATTAATTCAAGTGCCCGAATTAAAATCTAATTTAATTCCTAATCGAAATCCAATTTCGTTTAATATATCGAATATATTATTTATTGATTAATTCCAAATTAATCGTTCTCTCTCTCTTTAAATTGATATTTTATCCTAGATAAAATATCTCCGCAATTAATCCCAGATTAATTCTCTCTCTCTCCTAATTAATCCCAGATTAATATATAATGCGAGTCATACGTCATCGGTGTATCATTGGGAAGCGACCCATGAGATCTCCAGATATGTTGGCAGTAAATTCGGTCGTCGGACTATCCGAACACGTAAGTACCAAGTATTACGTTTTACAGATTTACAAGACAAGGTTGGCCTCTAGCAAAACGCCATGCCTACCCAATTCTCCGGAAATATCCTTACAGGAATATGTGATCTATATCAGGCGTAGTATACGTAGTATTGCGTATTTCGATCCAGTATCGGATGATCACGCGCTAGGCCTGAGGCTGGATATGTGTCTGCCCCGTACGAAGCACATGTCGGATGTCTGGTAACTAGTCTCTATAATCGGATATACATGACCGAGTCATAATATCCCGATAGCCACGCAGCATATAAGAGCACTAATACCGTATCCTACGTGACCATCATCTTCATATGACTGGAGTGACACTTCCGTCTTGACATCACACCCAATACACTACTATTCTCAATATACCCAGCATTGGAGTACACAGAACCTGTTAAAGCCCTGGACGACCTCAACTAATGTATATTGATTGTCGCAAGTATTAGCGGTGCAAGTCTCAGGTTAAGACCAAATACACCTACCCTGAATGCAGACTCCCACAGACACAAAGTCATACTATCAATGGGATTCTGCGGTGGTCTAATCCAGAGCGAAGCTGTTTCCCGTACCATCGGTGAAACACAACCTCCTATTACACTTGCCTGAGTATCTATACCCAGATAAACGAGAACTATGCCGTTATGTCTCACATAAAATGCACAAGTGTAATACTAGTCTTTTACGCATCTATCGATGTCCAATCTCGACAATGCTCTGACTAGGGATGTTTAATGATTTATCCTTCGTTGATTGATACTGTCTCATATAATTCTCAATCCAGGAACAAATCATAAGGACCTCATATCATTTATATATCTAAGGTGATCTAATCACAAATGATAAGAGTGCAATCTCCTTTGTCACATAGTTAATTTGTACAACAACACTATGATCTGTACAAATAGTGACGCTATGGGTCATAACTGTCCAACAATCTCCCACTTGGTCTTTGCCAGTCACTCGAGTGTCTAATACCCGAACTATGTACGGTTGGCTCAAACTGTTGAGAAACTGCTTTCGTCAGCGGATTTATATGATTATTGTCTGACGCGATTTATTCGATCATCACATCACCATGATGTATGATCCGAACAAATCAGATGAATAGTCGAAGTATGTATCTGGATCGTTGATGAGACCATTAATTCTTTAGCCTGTGCTGACGCCCAGCTCAGCCGCTAACAGAACTATATCTAATCCAATTAGATTTATTTATTGACCCAGATGGCTTCTATTGCTGCCTCAGCTGCAGCAATAATCCGCATTTGTTATTTATTCGGTAACAGTATCTTGCTTGGAAGATTTCCAGCTCACTGTACCGTTATTCAAACTGTACAGTACTGTTTGCGACTTTTAGTCGTCTTTATCGGTTCAGGAAACTTGCTACAGTGATCCCAGTCACTTCAAGTTCTCCTTCTCCATAGTTTAAGACATCATCCTTAGTTCTCTAAGATACTAACGGATGTTCTTAACATCAATCCAGTGACTATCACTTGGATTGACCTGATTATGACTCCATATTCTCAAAGCGTATGAGACACCAGGTCGCGTACATTTTTAATGTACAATTTCCCAGAGAGTGTTAACAACTTAAATCTATCCTAGTAGATCTTTATTCCCAGAATAAAGGTTGTTTCTCCCGAGAATTCTACGGAGAATTTTCTATTGAAATCCAAGCTTTCACCGATTATTTCATGGGAATTTCATTTCCAAGAAATGATATATGTTATCATTATTTATACGGACATTCATTGTCAGTGCGCTCCCACTAACCTCCTTATATACACAAGAATCATTTTCGTTTTTGAACTAAATCATACACCGTTATGATTACATCAAAACGTTAGTTCCAAGAACCTTATGCTTGCTTCAACCCCAAACATGGATCGAATAACCTGCAAACCTTGTTTGCTGATTTTAGTACGACAAAATCGTCAGGATGTTATAAACATCCTCCAAAAGGTTTCCTTTTAAGGAAAGCGATTTTGACCTTTAACTGACACATTAATTAATGAAATGTGCAGTTACAGCAAGCATTATCCAAATGGATTTACCGTGGCAACAGTTAAAAGGTTGAACCGTAGTCAACACAATGTTGATAACGATACCTTTTCGTCAATAAGCCTAGCTTAGTACGTTGGTATGTTGCCATCCATGTATCTTCCTTGAAGACTTTTACAGTACCAACAGGCACAATGCCTTACGGTACATCAATTAGTGTCCAAACATAGTTGTTATACATGGAATCCATCTTGGACTCATGGCATTTTGCCATAATAGGAGTCGATACCTTGTATCACTTCCTCATACGTAGTTGGGTCTTCCTCAATAAGATTGACATCTTTATGAGGTGAGATCAGAAACTCATACCCCAGATTATTTTCTGACTCTCTCCGATCTACGCGGTTCTTGTGTATACGAAGATTAATGGTATATGTTCATCCTTGATGAACAGTTTATGTTCCATTAAGGACTTCATGCCTTGAACAGTATTACTCCGATTTTCATCGAGTTATACCATTCTCCCACTTACCACTGCATATCGGTATTCCTCTAAGGAAAACAGCATGGTGAGCAACAATCTAATTGTTCTCTGGTGAGAAGTATAAGTACAATACTTATGGTATCCCAAGGATAACCTTAATTTGGCACTTATCTTATTTGGGTTTCCGTTTGGTATCATCCAAACATATGCTCGGCATTCCCAATCGTTAGGAGTGAGAACCCATGTTTCTATCCCTGATCATATCTAATATGAATTCTGTCTAACAGATTAATATGGAACCTTACTCCAAAAAGTTTTGCACTGTTAATGCATATCATTGAAGGAAATGGTAGCTCAGAGCGACTCATGGTTAACCTTATCATGTCCAACAAAATTCGGTTTGTCCATTCGGACACACCGTCAAACTGACGTGTCGCAGGAGGAGTCCTCATTTGAAAGAATACTTTACTCTCTCAAGTATTTAAGAAACTCATTGCTTAAGTATTTTCATCATGGTCAACACGTGATGTTTTAATACTTTAGCCGATCTGTTTGTCTACTTCGTGTCGAAACTTAAAAGTTTCTGATTTGTGTTCTTCAAAAGTAACACATAACCATAACGTGATGCCACACCCGTTAAGGTCACAAAATTCATATCCACATCTAGCCTAGCTAGATATGGGCCCACTTACTTCACTGTGAATAGGGCTTACAGATCGATGGACATTTTTCACTATTACCAAGTAAATAGTATTTTAGGTACTTTACCTAAAGAACTAGAACCCACTCTTCAAAAGTGTGGATATACGAGTCTTGTTATTGTGTCCTAGACAACAATGTCCACATTTAAGTCTCTTCTGATCAAATCAGTTAGAGTTATTTATTTGTCATATAATATGTTTGAGATTTTTTATATTCAAAATATAAATACTGTAATTCACATCTAATATGTTTATCTCAATATCATCTTTATATAATGAAACACTTTAGTGTTCTAGAATATAAAGGTTTATCCGCACAACAGATTAAACACTGATATAGAGATAATGTACCTAGTCTAGCTAGTTACATTATAACAGTTTCCTAATTTAAGTACATGCCCCAAGGGTAGTTCCTAAACTTAGGTATCTACGGTCGAAACAGTGACTTTCGTCCCGTTTCCGATTCACAGATTAATCTCAGCTTGAAGTCAGTATCCTGCTCACAGCAGATTCTGAGCATCAATACATATATTTTATGTACCACACTAAGTATTTAAAAATCCAATTTCAATACTAGTAGTGAACAGAATAATGACGAATATATTTAAAGTCAGAGCCTTGCTCTTCTTTAATTCCTTCATGTCTGCCATATCCAAACTGCAGTCATTTTGGGATATGTTCTTTATCTTCCAGAAGATCTTAATGATTTTGCCTTTACCCTTTTCAATATTTCAGAAGCCTTCGGCCAAGCCTTGGGTTTCTAGAATATTGAAGTAAGGTGCGCCTTGCGCTATTAGCCTAATTGTAAAGTTTGACTTTTATCTCCTTGAGAATAGTCATTAACTCTCCACGAGTTATTAATTGCAATTTTAATACTTCTTAAATCTAAACATAGATTTATGACAAGTATGTGGATTAAGCACTAAAGTTATCATTGCATAAACCTTCCAAAGATTATGCTTTACTTATTTGCTTAATTCTGGGCTTAGGCTTAACAAGTTATTTTATCAAATAAAGTAACTTATTATTATTTCCAGGACCATCCTGAAATTATTCCCAATTTGAAAATTAAACCATTTAAATATTTTAATCCAAGATTATGTTTTAAATGTCCAATCTTTCAATATATCTTGATTTTAATAGTCCAACTATTTAATCAATAATTAAGGTACTAATAATTATAATGATTACAATAATCTAACTATTTAATCAACTATAATTCAATAGATTAAAATCAATTATATTGATTACTATAATCCAATTATAAAATCAACTATAATTGAATAGTTTGAATATATAGTCCAACTATTTAATAAAACAATGATTTAAATATTAGTCTAACTGACATTTAAATCATAACGACGAATGATATTTGATTGAGCGCGTATGGCAAGTAATTGAACGAGTATTGCAAATTCAATTCTTGCCTCCCACTAATTTTCGGCGAGCCTCTAACCCTCTGTCGAGTACTCGGGAAACCGTGTTTCCTAGTGGGCTAGGATCCCATTAAATAACACACAATCTTGACTTTGGCCAAAAAATTGTATGATATTTAACTAGGTAGATCTCTAAGATCAATTGGATCCAATCTAATTCCTAGATCCAGTAGGCGGATATCCAAATCCTTAACATATATCTTATATATGCCAATACATCCAATGTATTGCCTAATATTTTTCCTCTGAATCAACTAAGCCTTGGCTTTGGCACAACAAGCTTAATGATCCCAGTCAAGCGCGACCCATTGACCATGGAAAGCTTCGTAATCAATGTCGATGGACAAGAAGTGGTCTTGACTTTGGCCAACAAACCACAACTTGGACAAGACACCAATATAGAACAAAACTCTCGTGATTCAAACACATCTTCGACGGACAAAGGGCTTGACTTTGGCCAACAACCCAATGCCAATCTCGGATCTTGAGTAAGAATCACTCAATGGAAGGAAAAACGCATGATATTTGATGAGATTCGCGTGCAAATTGGCTACCAATTTATTATCTTTGTTAAGGTCTCATCAACATACACCCTTAAACATGCATTCTAAATACATAATAAAGCGCATATGAAAATAAACAATAATGATATGCGGATGGATACTTAACACATTGATCCTAGATCAAATCTCTCTTTAACTCTCATGCTAGCACTTGTATCACTTCTACCCGTTACACTACACTTCTAAAGAAACCTCATATACATTGAGGGGAATAGGTGAGAAGAGAATACAAATAGAATAGAGGTGATAAGGCTGGAGACGCAGGTCCAATTTAATAAATCAAATTTATTACAACAATTTCCAAAATTGCCCCCACCCCACTAATATCCATCCGATATACACTATTCATTCATCACAACCAAGTATTCACACAAGCAAGTTATCAATCAATCTAATCAAATTAATTAATCTGATAATTAGTGATCATCCAATGTTCAAACAATGATTTGATTTTGATCGAGTCAAACTCGTTTTGCGAATAAGTACTCAAAGTACGAATTCTCGAATTAAATTAAACTACGTCATTAAAACCAATTTAATATGCATTCAATTCTAATTCATTTTTTAATTCCAAATTAAATATTACACTGTAATAATAAACCTTTTACGACTTAAATTCCAAATTTAATCGCAACGCGTCTCAAAGACCGATTAACGTCCAACGTCAATTCAATTAAAGTCCAATGGGCTTTTAATTGATTTCTTAAGACGTGGACTTTTGGTCAACTCGGGTCAAATCGAATAACCAAAATCCAATCCGGGATTTACCCCATAAGCCCATCAATCAATCTTGGCCCATTAGGCCCAATTAAACTTTAAAGGTTCATTAAATCGCATTTGGGCTTTATGGAAGCGGTTTTGGGCCCAATTGGATCCAATCTAATTTGCCTAAACCCAACTTTGTACAACAAAGCCCAACAAGCCCAATGACAACTTTAAAAGCCCAAATCCAATTTTAAGGCTCAATTAATTAAATACAAAAATCCAATTTCACATTCAATTAACCTAAAGTGGATTACATGATTAATTACCCAAATTAACATTTCTAAAACATTAATTTATACAATTAATCATGCACAATTTCATTATCATATGTCCAACACATTTAATGAAAAATCAAACCCATTTTCATGCTTCAAAGTCTTGGCAATTGGGGATTTTATGTCCGATTCAAATTCAATCCAATCAATTACACAATCGACATTAAATCATATACCCAAATGATTTCCAATTCATCTAATGAACAAAAAATCAAAATTCCAAGACAATAAGGGCTTATTCCATTCGGCCACCATAAGCAAATTGGGGAAAATTGTTCCAAACTAATTTTCAACAAATTGATCCAATCAATCCTCAATTAAACATACTTTAAGCATTCTAAATCATCAAATTTCATCAAACATGCTCAAAATCAAGTTTACCCAATTTATCATTTTAGGCCAACATTAACATTTGGGGAAAAATATTTCAAACATTAATTCATGAAATTGATCCAATCAATATTCAATTCAACCACATTTAAGCATACTTAATCATCCAATTTCATAAAATCATGCTCAAATTCAAAATACCCAATTTTAAGCCCTAAAAGTTTCATGCTTGAACCTAGGCTCTTGATGCCATTGTTGGTTTTATTCTAAGTCCCAAGATCATCAAACAAGCATGAATAATAAGTGTGAATACATCAAAGGAGATAGCGGAATACTCACATCGATCGGTTGTGACGATTTGAAGAGAACAAAATTATTTTCCCCTTCAAAGTGGCGCCAATAGCAGTGCAGATTTTTCTGTCCAAAAAATCAGATTTGCTTCATGAATTTGAGCCTCGAACTTACGTCAAACGATTCCCGGCTCGTTGTGAGTTTCCCTAACACCTTCGTATGCCTCTTAGGAGTGTGCTAGCACTTGGATTTTGCCACAAAACCCTCAAAAATGGATCAATATTTTCGGCCAACCTAGGGAAGTTTACTGCCTTGGGCGTGAACTTCTTGAGAGGAAAGAGAGATGGAGAAATGGATTAGGTTAAGGGAAAAAGGTGTCAAACATTTCACTTATATATTTTCCAAAATTAATGAAATGTTTTACCATTTATTTTCTTTTCCAAAAAGAAATAAAACAAATGTAATAACCTTCATTTAATCATTTTACCCTTGGTAAAAGGTGAAAAGGAAAAGCCTTTAACTTTTCCAAAAAGTTAAAAGTCTTTTCCCCCCAAAATTTCCCTCCAAATCTTAAGGTCAAAGTCAAAGAGTCAAAGTTACTTTTCCAAAAAGTGATTGACTTTTATGACTTGCGATGTGATTTGCGATGCGACTTGCGGCACGTTATTCAAAATCGACGTATCTTCGCAAACACATTCCGAGCTCGGTTTTGATAATTCTAAATTAACGATTTTTCCGATGCCTCGTTAATAAATCCAATTTACTAATCACGTCGCTCGAGAATTAATTCTAAATTAATTCAAGTGCCCGAATTAAAATCTAATTTTAATTCCTAATCGAAATCCAATTTCGTTTAATATATCGACTGTATTATTTATCGATTAATTCCAAATTAATTGTTCTCTCTCTCTTTAAATTGATATTTTATCCTAGATAAAATATCTCCGCAATTAATCCCAGATTAATTCTCTCTCTCTTATAATTAATCCCAGATTAATATATAATGCGAGTCATACGTCATCAGTGTATCATTGGGAAGCGACCCATGAGATCTCCAGATATGTTGGCAGTAAATTCGGTCGTCGGACTATCCGAACACGTAAGTACCAAGTATTACGTTTTACCGATTTACAAGACAAGGTTGGCCTCTAGCAAAGCGCCATGCCTACCCAATTCTCCGGAAATATCCTTACATGAATATGTGATCTATATCAGACGTAGTATACGTAGTATTGCGTATTTCGATCCAGTATCGGATGATCACGCGCTAGGCCTGAGGCTGGATATGTGTCTGCCCCGTACGAAGCACATGTCGGATGTCTGGTAACTAGTCTCTATAATCGGATATACATGACCGAGTCATAATATCCCGATAGCCGCACAGCATATAAGAGCACTAATACCGTATCCTACGTGACCATCATCTCCATATGACTGGAGTGACACTCTCGTTGACATCACACCCAATACACTACGATTCTCAATATACCCAGCATTGGCGTACACAAAACCTGTTAAAGCCCTAGACGACCTCAACTAAAGTATATTGATTGTCGCAAGTATTAGCAGTGCAAGTCTCAGGTTAAGACCAAATACACCTACCTGATTGCAGACTCCCACAGACACAAAGTCATACTACCAATGGGATTCTGCGGTGGTCTAATCCAGAGCAAAGCTGTTTCCCGTACTATCGATGAAACAGAACCTCCTATTATACTTGCCTGAGTATCCTATACCCAGATAAACGAGAACTTTGCTGTTATGTCTCACTTAACACGCACAAGTGTAATACTAGTCTTTTACGCATCTATCGATGTCCAATCTCGACAATGCTCTGACTAGGGATGTTTAATGATTTATCCTTCGTTGATTGATACTGTCTCATATCATTCTCAATCTAGGAACAAATCATAAGGACCTCCTATCATTTATATATCTAAGGTGATCTAATCACAAATGATAAGAGTACAATCTCCTTTGTCACATAGTTAATTTGTACAACAACACTATGATCTGTACAAATAGTGACGTTATGGGTCATAACTGTCCAACATCTTAGTCAATATAGGCTGTTTGATCTTTAGAATCGTAGAGTTATTGTTGAAATTATGTTTGAGGATTGATGTAGGGCTTAATCTTTAGGGAATAGATTTTTAGGAAATCTTATGTTTGTATGCTTGTCGTTTGGAGAATGTCGAGTGAAGAATCTCTAGGTAGCTTAGGTGCTCAAATTGATAGATATTTTGAACCATCCTCTAGTGAGTCGAGTGAGGAAGAAACATATAGGGATTGGTTGCATGAGGACCTCATCGAGGCCGGATTAATAATGGTAGCAAAGTTACCTCAAGAGGTTCCTACTGACGCTATACCACTTAGGACTTTACCAACATTTGGAGAGTCGAGTAGGATTGCTAGCACTAGTGAGCCAACAAATTTGTTAACAAAAAACCCTGCCAGCTGAGTGATAGAGAAATCAGTGAGGGAATTTAGGTGCAAGTACAGGTTTCCAAACTCATTAGAACTAAGATTACCTTTGCTGAGTGAAAGAATAGGTTACAAAGTGCCATGGTGGATTGGGTTCTATGAATGACCTTTTGCAGATGGGTTTAGATTTTCCATATTGAGATTAGTTTGGGAGGTTTGAGATCATTTTCAGATCACTCATTTTCAATTGATGCCAAATACTTGGAGAATTCTATTGTCGATTGAGTGCATGGCTTTTGAATTATAAGTGTTCTTTGAAGTGAAGGATGTGCTACTCTCATACTACCTAAAGGAACATCTGACAGAAAAGAGAAGATACATTTTGTTTCTTCGCCAAAAGAAGATACACTTTGTTTCTTCGCTCCTAACAAATGATAGAGGGAACTGGCAGTCCAATTATTTCTTTGTGAGGTTGTGAGTGTCTTTAGATCGGCTGGAGCTGGTCAAATCCCTGAATTTTGGAGTTTTTCGAGTAAGTATTACATCTTCATCATGCATTCTCTTTGAATACACTTGTGTAATGGGGCTAATAACTTATTTCTGTTTTTGTAGGTCCTCGACGAAATAGGTCATTTGAGACAACAAGTCAAACCGTTTCCAACACTAAAGCTACCTAGCTTTACCTGCGGAAGACAGAGACTGGAAAGTCATTTTGGTAGAGAGAAGATTGAGGGCGACTCTGTTGTGGAAGAAGATTCACGATCGAGAAGGTACCTTTTTGGCCCTTTGTAAACATGTTTTGGTCGTGAATACTGTAGTTGGTGGTGTCGAGAGATATACGAAGAGTCAACATTTTTAAAGCCTTTAACTACTGAAGAACTTTTATGCACAGAAGATATAATGTCATGGCCTTTTAAAGTATCCTCAATTGATGAAATCAAGAGCCGAAAAAGAGCCAGGGAGCCAATGGGAAGGAACCCAAAGTTGAAAAGGTTGAGGTTCCCAAATTAAAAGAAGTCGTTTCGGATGAGGCTCCAATTGTAAATGGCCAGTCGACTGAGATGACTGTGGTAGGGAAGAAAAAGAAAACCGTTGCTGAGGTGGAGGAGGGTTTCGAGAATGTAATAATCAGGATTCCTCATGGGTCGACTGCAATTTTAGATCCTTCCAGCCTTAAAAAATTTACGAAAGGGCTTCTTCTGGAAGAAGATGAAAACATGCTAATAGAGATAGGCCCAGTTGAGGCAATGAAGAAAGCAGCAGTCTTGAGTTATCAAGTATGTATAGCCAAGCTTATTCTTTTAATATATATATATATTTTTTAATTTTCAACGAATGAAAGCTAATTTAGAGTTTTTCAAATATTGAAATGCACCTCGTTCATATAGAAGTGTGCCAAGTCGAGTCAAAAGAGGATAAAAGAATTAGAGAAATCCCTTACTATAGTAATGAAGGAAGTAACTGAGTTGAAGTCTGTGTTAGATGCTTATGAGAGGAAGGGAAATGGATTGGAGAAGGAATTGAAGGAAACCAAGATGATACTTAAAGTGGAGAGAGAAGTCTCAGAGGCCACACTTGAAGCTTACAAGGAGGGATTCGACAATGTGAAAAATGAGAATGAACAGCTGCTCGAGCAACTTGAAGGAATTACTTTCGAGTCCATGATGAAGCAAATGAGCAATCTGATGAAGGACTTTCTTGAAGGAAAAAATAGCGCATGGAAACCTGAGAAATGATTCGAGAGTACGACAGGCTAGTGGCTTGACTTTTTTTATTGAGTGAAAGTGGTGAAGAAGAAAAATGAGAGGAAGTCGAATCGATGGGGGTTGGGGACAATGAGGAAGCAGAAGCTGAAATTGAAGCGGTAGCGATGGAAGGTGAAGACATTGGTCCATCAGAAGTCGAACTTGCTGTTCGAGAAGAAGATGTTCCTACTGGTGCTCACGAAGTTGTTGAAGACTAACTGGTCGAGACTCCGGAAGTTTGCATTTGTAATTAGTTCATAAGTTCTACTACACCTCTCCATTTTTGTAATACTAAACAATGTTTGTTGAGTGGTAGAAACTTAAATTCAATTTTTGAATGCATTATGTTTTTTACTTCAAATGGCTTTTGCAAGTTACACATAACATATCATTTATTTCTCAATCGAAACATAATTAAGCATGTACGTATACCAGTAGAATCGTTTAAGATGGACTGCATTCCAACTGTTGTGGATGGGTGCCTTTCTATGGTTTTCAATTTATAGGCACTTTGTCCAACGACCTTTGTAATGAGGTATGGACCTTCCTGATTTGGTCTCAGTTTACCATCTCCAACTTCCTTGGTGTTTTGGAAAACTCTGTGTATGACTCAATTTCCTTCCTTGAAGGTCTGCTTCTAACACCTTTGTTGAAGTATTTGGCCATTCTTTACTGATAGGTTGCTAGACGTATGAATGACCGGTCCCTCAATTCATCAATTATATCAAGACTATGATCCATAAGTTGTTGGTTAGAATCCTCATTGAGCCATTGGTAGCGTGGAGATGGGATGCTTTCCTCTGTTGGTATTACTGTTTCTGTTCCAAATGCCAGATAGAATAGAGTTTCTCCAGTGGATGACTGGACCGTTGTTCTGTAAGACCACAAGACTTCAGGGAGTTCATCTGCCCAAGCTCCTTTTGCTTATCCAATCTTTTCTTAAGAGTGTCCATTATTATTTTATTGGATGATTCGGCTTGACCATTAGCTTGTAGGAAGCGTGAGGTTGAAAAGCTTAATTTGATTCCCCAATTTTTACAGAAATCTTAGAAATGATTGCTGATGAACTGTGAACCATTATCAGTCATGATCTCTCTAGGTATGCCGAATCGACATAAGATATTCTTCCAGATTAATATTTGTACTTCTTTATCTCGTATCTTGGTAAAAGATTCTGCTTCAATCCACTTCGAGTAGTAGTCTGTAAGTGCAAGCATGTTGACTCGCTGTCTTAGGGCAGTTGGAAGTTTCCCAACGATATCCATCCCTCATTTCATGAATGGCCAAGGGGATAAGATAAGATTGAGTCTCTCTGGTGGGAGGTGTGAAATTGGGAAGAACCTTTGACATTTCTTACATTTCCTTGTGAAGTTTGCAGAGTCAGCACTCGTGGTAGGCCAAAAGCAACCTGTCGAATGGGTGCGAAATGCCAAGGTTCTTCCTCCAGAATGATTCCCACATTCTCCTTCATGTAGATCTACTAACACGTGTTGCGCTTCTTCATGGGTGAAGCACTTAAGGTAGGGTCTGTAAACGACCTTTTTAGCAATTGGCCGTCGTATATGGTAAAACTTGCAGTCTGCCTCTGGATTCTCCTAGCCTCAATTTTGTCTTATAGAAGTACACCTTCTTGCAGGTATTTTACTAGTGGTGTCATCCATGAGTCGACTGAAGTAATTGGGGTGACCTCTTTTTCTTCCTTCTAAATAGCTGGCCAGTTCAAGTATACTACTGGAATAGATTGAGGTTTGTCTCCTTACATTGGTAATCCAAAGGTCGCCAATGCATCTGCTTGAGAATTCTCACTTCTTGGAACTTGGGTTATTATGAGTTCCTCAAATGTCGACTGAATATATTTTACCTTCTGTAAGTAGGATACCATCTGAGGATCTCGTGCCTAAAATTTCCCTTGGAATTGGTTGACAATCAATTACGAATCAGAATTTATTTTTATCTTTTTTGCTCCAAGTTCATTGGCCAAGGTCAAACTTGCTATTAATGCTTGATATTCTGCCTTATTGTTGGTGACTCTGAAACCGCACTTGACTGCTTGTGTAATATGTCTCATTTAGGAGTAATGATCACTATTCCTAGACCGCAACCTTCTTATTACTGGATCCATTGACTGTAAGTTTCTAGAGGGTTGTCGAATGGATATAATGGACTTCTGGTTCAGTTGTAACTTGCGGTCTATAAAATCTGCTAAGGCCTGAGACTTGATGGCAGTTCTGGGCAGGTAAGTGATGTCATGTTCTCCAAGTTCCATTGCTCATTTCATCAACCTCCTAAAGAGCTCCGACTTATGAAGTATGCTTCTCAAAGGATACGATGTATAAACTGTGATTAAGTGCCCTTTAAAATAAGGTCATAGCTACCTAGCAGCCATTATTAAAGCCAACACCAATTTCTCCATTTGGGGGTAGCGTAACTCTGCATCCAGCAGTGCTTTACTCACATAGTAGACTGGGAGTTGTGTCCCATCTTCTTCTCTGATCAAGACTGCACTGACTGCTTGTTCTGAAACTCCTAAGTAGTGAAAAATCCTTTCATTGTCGAGGGGCTTCGATAGCAAAAGTGGGGAGATCCGATACCGTTTGAGTTCTTTCAAAGCTTCCTTGAAGGCTGGAGTCCATTCGAAGTTATTTCCTTTATTAAGGGCTGAGAAGAATAAAAAGCTTTTTCCTATAGACTTATAGATAAACCTATTAGTGCGGTAATTCTCCCTGCTAGTCACATGATATCTTTTGGGTTGGTAGGAGAAGGGATATCAAGGATGGATTTGATCTGATCTAGACCTCTTCTATTCCCCATCGAGTGATCACGTATCGTAAGAATTTCCTTGAAGTGACACCGAATACACATTTAGTGGGGTTCAACTTCATCCCACACTTGTCCATTATGTTAAAGGCTTGTTCCAGGTGCCCTAGGTGTTGCTCTGATTTTGAAGATTTTACCAACATGTCATCTATGTATACCTCCATAGTTTTACCAATTTGTTTGAAGAAAATCTTGTTGACCCGATGTTGGTATATGGCTCCAATATTTTTGAGGCCGAATGAAATTACTTTGTAACAATATATACCTCTATTGGTGACAAAGACAGTCTTCTCTTGGTCGTCTGGATGCATGAGGATTTGATTGTAGCGAGAATATGCATCCATTAAACTTATTAACTCATGCCAGTTATAGCATCAACCATTGAATCAATGTGAGGTAGAGGGAATGAATCCTTTGGACAAGCTTTGTTTAAATCTGTGAAGTCGATGCAAACTTGCCACTTTCCATTTTTCTTTCGAACCACCACCATATTGGCGAGATATTCTGGAAATTAAACTTCCTTGATAGCTTCATTCTGTAATAATTTTTGAACTTCTTCATCGATGATTCGATTTCTCTTTGGGGTGAACTTTCTTCTCTTTTGTCTGACAGGAGGGTAGTCTGGAACCACATAGAGTTCATGAGTGATCAACTCAGGATCGATCTTGGTCATGTCTTTGTGAGACCATGTGAAGCGGTCGTGTCGCTTCTTCAAGAAGTCAATCAAGTCGGCTCGTAGTTTGGGATCTAGATTAGCTACAATATGTGCCTTATGATCTGTATGTTGTGATTGAATTTGGACCTCATCAAGCTCTTCTAGATTTTGTAGTGTCAGCTTTATATTGTTAGATCCATTCTGTAATTGCTATGCAGATTGAGTTTTTGCCTTCAAGGTTGTTTGATAGCAGCTTCTGGAAGCGGCTCTGTCTTCTTTTATTTCTTGAATCCCCCATTTGGTAGGGAACTTTAGAACATGGTGATAAGTGGATGATACTGCCCTCATTTCATGAATCCAAGGCATACTAATAATAAGATTATAGGCTGAGGGACAGTATAAGATTAAGAATGTGGTCATCTTGTTGATTCCCCCCGAGTAGACTGGGAGAGATACTTCTCCCATGGTGAATTTTTATTCTCCACTAAATCCAATCAATATCGTCGTCCGTCTATCTATCTTCTCCAGCTCGGCTCTTATGTCTACAAGGGCTGTGGCAAAAATGATGTTGGCTGATGATCTTGTGTTAACTAACACTTATTTGATCATAAAATTCACCACTTGTAAGGAGATCACCAAAGCATCATGATGTGGATTCATATTACAAGAGTTGCTGTCGTTTGTAAGTTCCATAGTTAGGTTCGTAAACATCCTTTCAATAGACATTGTAGAATGAGGAATGCTGATCGTAGTAGCCCTAGAATGTCATTTGGCAACTGAATATGATACACCACCAACTTCTGATCCTCCTAAAATAAAATTAAATGTGTTGTTAATTGATGGAGGTGGAATTGGGGCCTCTCATTGGCCATCTCTTTCACCTCTTCAGGCCAATGTAGTTTTTCCTTTCTATGTGAGTAAGTCTATCAGAAATCCTTTGTTCAACAACTCCAGGACTTCCAATCTTAATGCCACACATTCAGCTGTAGTATGGTCATAATCTGGATGGAACATACACCACTTACTAATGTCCTTCTTTATGGAGCTTTATCTGGAGCATGGGGGCCATGCCCTATCTTTTTAAGGACCGAAACCAATTCTCATGGGGAAATAGTGAAATTATATTCTGGGAGCCTAGGTTTGCTTGTCGGCGTTCTCTTTTGAGTTTTGTAAGGCAGAGGTTGTCTGTCGAAATCTTTATGGAGGGGTACGATGCTCTCTTCTTTGATAATTCATTCTTTATAAAGGATGATGAGCGATAATGTTTGCAAATTCTTTGTGTCGTTTGGGAACATTATGCATTCTATCATTCTGCAGGCTGAAGGAACTTTCTTTTCTTTTATTCCTTTTGTCTTCTTCCCACCTGATTTCAATTTGGGCCCGTGCTATGGCTTGGTCCATTGTGTAGCATCAAAATTTGGTGAGTTTTTTGTAGGTTGATAGAGATCTGTAATATTTATCATCTCTTTGTTGAAGCAGGCCATGTAGCTTCTTAATGATTCTTCTTTCTTTTGTTGGATGACATTGAGGTCATTAGTGGTGTTCTCAAGCTTATAATAACTTCCGAAATGCTCCACAAATTTATTTACTAGTTGTTGGTATGTCTCAATGGATATGTATGGTAGGTTGATGAACCAGGTGAGGGTTGGGTCTGCCAATATTTCTCCGAATCCTCTGCATATTCTAGCCTCCCATTGGTGGAAAGCCAAGCCAGTTGACATCATTTTATATTTATAGTGGACAACATGGTGGGTTGAACTTTCGTGGCAGCTCGACAGATGTGATGGTCTCCAAGAACAGAGTGTCAGAAATCGTTCCAGCTCTGCTCTTTCTAATTGGAAGTCTCACTCCTGGTAGACTGGATATAACTACTTCCTTGAACTCCATAATTTTCCTTCTCATGGTGGATGCAACTTGTTGTGCTTGATCGACTGGGGAAATTGGCAAATTCTTTGGGTCATGGTAACTTGGTGGATTATCATTTGCCACTTCGTTAAATGCCCCTAAGAGGTGGGATGAGATCTCAGGATTGCTAGGTTGATCTGAAGTGTCACAATGTTGAGAGGTTGAAGAGATTTGCTCCAACTGTTTTTGAAGGTTTGTGTTGGAGTTTCGTATAGTCAGGTTCTCTTCCTCTAAAGTTCATAATCATTCTTGGAGCATGGCTACTTATGCTGCCACAGGGTCTGGTATCTACTCACTGCTATAAGCCATGAATGATTGTGATTTAAGGACCGTAGACTGAGAGATGTTTATCTGCTATGAATCGCTAAGGCCCCATGATGGATGCCAAATTGTGGATGTTGATTTTTGTCTGAGGTCCACAATCGAGAATTTGTAATATTGGTTACTAGTGATCCTGCAAAACAAAGTTAGAGTGAGCAGTGAGGATACTTCCCACCGGAGTGGTGAGTGCTGTAGGCACTCCGACGCTCAAGTCAGTAAAGATAAGTGAGCAGTAAATGAAATAAAGAAGAAAGCAAGGTTTGATATTACCTTGATCTCTTTAGACTGTCGTGAGGGCAGAAGGTTAATGTTTATAGGTTCAGAGAACTCAGTTTGAGAAGTGAAGCTTGAATGAGAATATTTTGAATGGTGTTATTATTTATAGGTAGAGAAATGTGACTTTATTAGTGGGCACAAGTCTCACAATGTGCCCAAGGATTCAATGAAAAAAGTTTGAGCATGTGGAAATATGCCTTGTGTTAGGAAAAAGAGGGGAGCATTTGATATATAATAAGGGGGTTTGTCATTAAGCGGCTGGCTTAATTGTGATTCAATAATGCTAAATTTTCTGGGCTGGGTTACCATTTTTAGGCTTTGTTTGTTATTGGGTTTGAAGTGAAAAGACGATTCTGTCATTGGCTTAAATTTGGCCCGTACACCGGTAGAATATGTATTGAGTTGTAACTAATGAAAAATTAACAATCATTCAAGATAGAGACGAGAGAGGGAAGAGATCTTGTCTTCTCTTCTATTTTCAGAGCCCTTGATAAGTGCATGAAAGTGCACTTTGAAATAGCACTAATTCGGGTTTATTGTCAAGTATTTAATTCTATATTTTATATTTTATTATATAAATTTCATCATTATATTAATTTAGAAAGTGTTCAGAATTAAGTTTTATATAATATATTTTTAATATAATTTTGACCTTAATATTAATTTAGGAAATATTTAACCACTTAAATTATTTTATCGATTTCTTATTTATTTTGCAAGATGGAATTAGGGTTCAAATTGCCTATTCTAAAAGACTATGCAACATGAGTGCATTTAAATTCCCATGCAACATAGAGAATTAAAGAGGTTGATGTGTGTTAAAATTAAAAAGGAAAATTAAAAGGCTGCTGCCCATTAAAAAGAAACATTAAAGTATTAGGTTGGTGAGAATAAATAAATAAAGGTGGCTGCATGAGGGTTTCATTGCTATGTGCACATGAAGAACCAAAAGAGGTCGCTGTATGAGATTAGGGTTTAAGATTGATTTTTATCAAAAGCCATGCAAACAAAATCTTAAAGTAGGGTTGTGCGAAGGGAACAGAAGAAAAGTGGCAGCCTACGCGTGAATAAAAAAATCAGAACATGCGCAGAAATAAAAAAAAAAAAACCAATGCATAATGTAGGCACTGCATTTTTGCATATAAGTCCCTATGATGAGTCTCGTATGGAGACACTGCCTTTTAAACTGTGAAAGTCGCGAGAAACGGATGTCGGAAGGGTAAAGTTGGAAATTGGTATTTTCGTTGGATTTAATTCAGTTGTCTAGCTTCGGTTTGCTTGTTGGATCTCCGTTTCAAAGTTTATCCTCGGACCAAAGCCCCATAAGCCACTCAGCAAACCATACACTAGGCCCAAATACCCCAAACCCACCAAAAATCCAAAGCCCATGCCCAATAACCCTAGCTCACGCCCATCACTCTCTTAATTAGCAAAATGCACATTTAACGCATGCATAAATCAAGCCAAATCCTTTCCTTAATAAAAGAAATCTCATGGATCCCTTTCCTAATCAAAAACAATCACTATCCTAAATAGAGAGATTGATTCCTTATGAGATATTAATTAGGAGATGTCATTATCCTTGGAATATCCTTTCCTATTCGGACTAGGATTGCTTACATCCCTTTGCCTATAAAAAAAGGCCTTCATCACCCATCTAAACTCTAGAGCAGACACGCCCCAAGCCTCCCACATTCCCTTCATATTGCCACATCCCTCAGACTCCCAAAGCCTTCATTGCAGCATATCACTGCCTTACTACATTGCCCTCACGCCCACTGCCTCACATCAAGTCCACTTACTGTTGGTTTAAATCTAGGTCCCAAGATCATCAAACAAGCATGAAATATGTGTGAAAACAAATCAAAGAAGTTGCGGAATACTTACATTGATCGGTTGAGACGATTTGAAGACGAATAAAATCAAATTTTTCCCTTCAAAGTGGCGCCCAAACACTGCAGTTCACAACCCACTGTTTCAATTTTAATCCAAGGATTTGAGCTCCGAATCTTCATCAAACGATTCCCGGCTCATGGGTGAGTTTCCCTAACACCTTCGTATGTCTCTCGGGAGTGTGCTAGCACTTGGTTTTTGCCACAAAACCCACAAAATAGCTCACCATTTTCGGCCAAACAGTGGTTGTTTCACAGCCCCTTGGGCGTGAGTTGCATGGAGAGATAAAGAGAGAAGATGATGAAGAAATGTGTTGGTGAAGTAATAAAACAATTTCCAAAATCATTTATATATTTTCCAACAAAAAATATTAAAGATTTACCAAATAAATCATTTAAAAATAAATGGTAAATACTTTTCAACCACCAACACTATTCCACCAACACACATCAACTATTCATGTCACTTTATCAAAGTGACATGTTGTCAAGTTGTCTTTCAATAAATCAATCACATCAATCAATCAAATGTTACATCACTCAAAGTGACATTTGATTTGACGTTTGATGTGATGAATGATTTAACGTTTGATTTGATTTACGTGCCGTACTCGAATTCGAAATGTGAATGCGCTCGTAAATAATCTAGGGCTCGGGTTCGTTAATTCCAAATTAACGATTTATCCGTTGCGTCGCAATTAAATCTAATTTAATTAAATAATCATGCCAAGCATAATTACTATTCACGTCGCTGAGGAATTAATTCTAAATTAATTCGTTTGCCCGAATTAAAATCTAATTTTAATTCCGCGTCGAAATCCAATTTCGTTTAATATATCAAATACATTAATTTACCGATTAATTCCAAATAATCGTTATCTCTCTTTTATTGATATTTTATCCTAGATAAAATATGTCCGAAATTAATCCCAGATTAATTTTCTCTCTTTTCTAATTAATCCCAGATTAATTAAAGTACGAGTCATACATCATCGGTGAATCATTGGGAAGCGACCCATGAGATCCCCGGATATGTTGGTAGTAAATACGGTCGTTGGACTATCCGAACACGTACGTACCAAGTACTACGTTTTACCGATTCACAAGACAAGGTTGGCTTCTAGCAAAGCGCCATGCCTACCCAATTCTCCGGAAATATCCTTACAGGAATATGTGATCTATATCAGGCGTAGTATACATCGTATAGTGCATATCGGTCCAGTATCGGATACTCACATGCTAGGCCTGGGGCTGGAGTTGTGTCCGCCCCGTACGAAGCACATGTCGGATATCTGGTAACTAGTCTCTATAATCGGATATACATGACCTAGTCATAATACCCGATGGCCATGCAGCACTTAAGAGTACTAATACCGTATCCTGCGTGGCATCATCTCCACTATGACTGGAGTGATACTTCCGTCTTGACATCACACCCAATACTCTACGATTCTCAATATACCCAGTATCGGCGTACACAGAACCGGTTAAAGCCCT
The DNA here is from genome assembly GCA_019454045.1 of Zanthoxylum bungeanum. Lineage (NCBI taxonomy): Eukaryota > Viridiplantae > Streptophyta > Magnoliopsida > Sapindales > Rutaceae > Zanthoxylum > Zanthoxylum bungeanum. The sequence continues at coordinate 59,947 of SKCR01015497.1, forward strand.
AGACGACCTCAACCAAAGTACATTGATTGTCGTAAGTATTAGCGGTGTAAGTCTCAGGTTAAGACCAAATACACTTACCCTGATGTCAGATTCCCATAGACACATAGTCAAACTACCAATGGGATTCCGAGGGGGTCTATCCAGAGCGAAGCTGTTTCCCGTACCATCGGTGAAACACAACCTCATATCACATTTGCATAAGTATCCAATACTTAAATATATGAGAACTATACTGTTGTGCCCTCACAACGCGCACAAGTGCAATACTAGTCTTTCACGTATTTATCGATGTCCTATCTCGATAATACTCTGACTAGGGATATTTAATGATTTATCCTTCGTTGATTGATACTGTCTCATATCATTCTCAATCAAGGAACAAATCATAATGACCTCTCATCATTTATATATCTAGGTGATCTAATCACAAATGATAAGAGTGCAATCTCCTTTGTCACATAGTTAATTTGTACAACAACACCATGATCTGTACAAATAGTGACGCTATGGGTCATAACTTTCCAACACTTACTGCACTCATAAACCCCTCTCATTGCCTCCCATTCACTACCGCAAAACCTCCTTGAAATAAACCTGAAATTGCACGCATAAACCTCCCAAAATTGCACGGTTTCTACACCCACTGCACTACCAGTAAAACGCCGCATATCACCCTTCACAGCCCCACAAAAATAGTCCCACTGCACTGCCAGTAAAACACCGCATATCACCCTTCACAGCCCCGTAAAAATAGTCCCACTGCACTGCCAATAAAACGCCGCATATCACCCTTCGCAGCCCCGTAAAAATAGTCCCACTGCACTGCCAGTAAATCACCGTAATTCAGCCCTTAAAACCGCAAAGAACTAGCAGCAAAATAGCGAGGAAACAACAGCGAAACAGAGTGAAAACAGCAGCCCAAACAGCGAAACAGCGAAGGAAAATGTTGAGTTGGTGAACCGGAGGAGTTGCGGATCATCAACCCTTCCAACGGCCGTGTAACGCACTTCCAAGAAGCGACATAAAAGGTTAGACCTGAGGGCACCTCTCTTATTTATTCGACTTTTAATTATTTATTAAATTTACTTCGCATGAGAGTCGTTAGTTGATTTGTGTTGTGGCCGTTGGGTGAATGGATATGTGTTCTTTCTTATGGTATATCGGATAGAATCCCGAACGTAAATTCCATAGCCGAATCCGAATGGACGCTATTACGGTTTGTACTCGGGATACAATGCCACGTACCGCTTGAGAGATACACGTATTTCATTCATCCAACATTGTATTTGAGCATGATTAGGTTGCTAGTATGTTATTTATCTTAAGCATGATTTAGTCGATAGTATTTTCTTTCTTTATACATGATTAGGTTGTTTTATATCATATTAGTGATTTAATTTATATTTGTGCTTAGATTCTTATTTATTTTCCGCATTAGATAATTGACCATGCTTGTGTGATGATTGCATATTATTTCGTGTTTGCCTTTATGACAACTTCCTTTGAATCGTGCGAACTTAGATACAGGTTTCATTATTATTCTTATGCATGTGAACTTAGGTGTAGGCTACCTTTGAGCATACATGTTGAGTAGATTCGGTTAGCTTATTGCACAAATCATATCTTTACAAGTGACATAAGTAATGGACCATTCCGAACCCAACGGTTTGAGGTCTTCCCTTGCGAGGGGTGAGTGCGGCCTTAAATATTTGTCCCGGTTCACACCGAGTGGCGACTTCATGTTATTTCTCTGGTTTAGTTCCCCCGCGGACTATCCCGTACTCCCAACAAGGTCGCGAGCCTAGAACAGTGTCGCTGATTTCTGTATCCTACACATAAGTAGAGAAAAATCAGGAAGAGCCGAGAGCTGAACAAAGAATAAATATGAGCGTGAGGCCGGGACACGGAGCCGTGATGATTCAGAGTGATAATTCTCTCTAATCCCAGACTATTTTTATTTCTTTTATGGAGAACTAATCTCCTTGGCAAATCTAGGGATGAACTATTGTGTTTGATTTTTATTATTTATGTTTTTAATTCCTAAAAGTATCTTTTATTCGTTTAATAAAATTGATGTTTATTTTTCTTTATTATTTTACTATTTATTAGCCAAAAAATTATGTTTTGTCAAATCCCATATAGATCTAGACATGCTTCTTCTATGTGTGGTTTGCGAACTCAGTTGTGACTGGTAAAAGTTTTTTTGCGTGTTGGTCTTCTGCTGCAGTATTGCCTGAGGGTATATTGTCGACGTTAGATAACTCGCAACGATGACTTTTGTTTGTTGTTAACATAGAGAAAATAATCATTAATTACCTTAGAATTTAATGTGTGTAGAATTGAATATTTTCCGGTTACTGGTTTGGGATGTGAAACCCTCAATTGAGTAAAAACGAGAATTAATAAGTAAATATATGAGTTTAATGCAAGAGTGATTCCCGACGCTTTGCTGTTTTTCTCTGCTGTTATCTTTTATTATCTTTTCATTATTTTATTTATCTTTACTTTAATTACCAATTTTATCGTTTTATTTATTTAAGTTACTGCTAACGTTTTTGTTTAAGTAACTTAGTTCCCGTAACCATCTCTCTGAGGAATCGACACCCCAGCTATACTGCGATAACCGTAAGTTATTTTTGGGCGTAATCAAAATTTGGCGCCGTTGCCGGGGAGACGGTTAACAAGTAAAAGGAGCAGGTTTGCTTAGTCAACAACGAAGCAGTAACTTCATTCTAATTTTTTTATTAGTGTTTTATTTTATTTTATTTTATTCATTTATTATTCGCTTATTTATTTTCTTTTAATATCTTAGTTTTTGTTTAGATTTTTATTTTTAATTAATTTTTTTTATTTCTAGTCTTTTATTTATTATTTATTTTAGTTATTTTGTTTTTGTTTTAGTTTTAATTAGATTTTAATTTTTAGTTTATTCCTTATTTATTTATTTTTTCTTTTGTTTCTCGTATTATTTGAGCTTCAATTACATGTCTAGAAGTAGGGATAGATTTGGTAGATTCTTTAGGGCTGAAAAAGAAGATTCAGATTCTGACCACATATTTGAAAATCTTTTTGCCACCCTACCCGCGTCTAGCTCACATAATATGAGTGAATACGATAGACCACCTACGAGGACTCTTGAAGAGTACCTCCACCCAACTCGCACAGCTACACCATCATGCATAATGTTCCCCCTAATACACCATATATAGACTTTAGGCCTGGAATGATACAATATCTTCCAACTTTTCACGGTTTAGAGAGCGAGAATCCTTACGTGCACATTAGGGAGTTTGAAAAGGTAGTAGAAACCTTCCATGACCGGTTTGGAACCACTGACATAATTAGACTTAAGTTCTTTCCCTTTGCCCTTAAGAATAGAGTTAAGAGCTGATTGTATTCTTTAAGACCTAGGTCAATAGGATCATGGGGCGAGATGACCCAGGTATTTTTTGACAAATACTTCCAACACCATAAGACGAATGTCCTGAAAAGACAAATCTCCACCTTCTCCCAGAGAGATAGTGAGACCCTTTATCAAACGTGGGAGAGGTATAAGGAGTTGTTAACTAGTTGCCCTCACCATGGATATGAGAGTTTGCGTTTAGTAAGTTATTTTTTATGATGGATTGACCCTTAGGGAGTGCCAATTCTTTGAGATAATGTGCAATGATGAGTCATCCGAAAGGACCATGATGAGTCACTCGAGTATTTAGATGACCTAGCTAAGAAATCTCATACTTGGACTGGACCCAATGCCTTAGATAACACTGATATGACACATACTTCTTCTAGTAGAAGCCTACAACACTTTAGGGAAGAGGATAGTCTTAAGGCACAAGTTGAGCTATTGACCAAACAGATAGAAGCCTTAAAAGCCAAAGATAGCAAGACTATGCATTCAGTAGCCCAACTAGAATCCCAAGAGTGTCCGGTATATGGTGAGATGAGAGGGACATATGAAGAACAATGCCTTGCGTTATGGACGTACCAAAAGCCTTACCCACCTTACTCAAATACCTATAATCCTAGTTGGAGGAACCATCCCAACCTTAGTTGGAAGCAAGAGTCTCATCAGCCGAGTCAAACACCACCACCTAGAGGTTATAGTGCTCCTTAGTATCACACATCTATCGTTCCTATGAATTCTTTAGAGGATTCAATGCAAGCATTCGTGGAATCCCAAAGGGTGATTTTGGAAGACCATAATAAAATAAATCAAAGGTTTAAGTCATTGATAGCTCAGGTAGCTGAAGATAATAGGGAGATTAAGAGTCAGATCTCTAAGTTAACTAATGTCATGAGTGTGCACGAACAAGGAAAATTCCCATATCAAACTCAACCAAATCCACAAGGCCAACAAATGGCATATTGTGGGGGGGCACAGGAGCTGGGTGACGCATGCTGTTCCGGGCTCGCGGCCCGGTTGGGAGTACAGAGTAGCCCGCGGGGGACTAAACCGGAGAATAATGGAGTCACCACCCGGTGTGAACCGGGAAAAAAAGATTTAAGGCTGCACCCTTTCGTAAAGGAAGACCTCAAACCGTTTGGTTCGGAATGGTCCATTACTTATGCCACTTGTAATAAAATGATTTGTGCAATAGTTTAATCGAATCTAGCAATATATATTCCTAAGGGTATTCCAATTCTAAGTTCGCATGCGTAAATCAAAAGTTCATCTAAGTTCATATGTAACACATTTTCATATTTGCATACAACATATTTGCATATAATCTATGTCCAAATATGCATGCATAAAGATGAATTGACATACGGCAAGCATATAACTTCATAAACATGTAACATTCATGAATACAGAAACGCAAATAAGCCATAATTATACAAGCATGCATAAAGATGAATTAACATACGGCAAGCATATAACTTCATAAACATGTAACATTCATGAATACAGAAACGTAAATAAGCCATAATTATACAAGCATGCATAAAGATGAATCGGCATACGACAAGCATATAACTTCATAAACATGTAACATTCATGAATACAGAAATGCAAATAAGCCATAATTATACAAGCATGCATAAAGATGAATCGGAATAACGGCGAGCATGTAATCTCATAAACATATCATATTAACTAATGCAAAAGAAACATAAACAAAGAAGCATACATAATGATGGAGACAACAAAATCAAAAAGGCAATTGGACATCAAAATAAACATGCCATGATGCGATTTGGAAGATAAATAATGGAGATGGAAGAAAAGAGATGCGACATATTCCCATATCTATATAGGACTTCAAGTGTCTGATTGGACGTATCTCACATCCAATTGAATGCACTTTGTCCGGCGCGGCGAAGTATCATGGTAAAGGTAGACCGTAGGCTTTTTGTCCCTCGAAATAGAGGACCTTTAATCCAACTTACTAAGCCCATACGCAATGCAACATGATGCATGATTATGCAAGAAAATGACATACAAAGAAAGGAAAATAACAAAATAAAAGGCGCGGTGAAACATCGTGGTAAAGGTAGACCATAGGCTTTTTATCCCTCCAAATGGAAGACCTTTAATCCAACTTACTAAGCCCATGCGCATCACATCACAATGCATATAAAAGTAAAGACAACAATATTGGACTTCATATCCCCGATTTACATTCAACCGAATATACATCATCCAGAGCGGCAAAGCATCGTGGTAAAGGATATTAACCCCTCAAAATATGGGACCTTTAATCCAACTTACTGAGCCCATGCGCTAATAATATAATGCATATAAAGAAATAAAGACAACAATATCGAACTTCGTATACCCGATTGAACACATCTTACATTCAACCGAATATACATCATCCGCCGCGACAAAGCATCGTGGTAAATGATATTAACCCCTCAAAATAGGGGACCTTTAATCCGACTTACTAAGCCCATGCGCTAATAACATAATGCATATAAAGAAATAAAGACAACAATATCGGAATTCGTATATCCGATTGAACACATCTTACATTCAACCGAATATACATCATCCGACGCGGCAAAGCATCGTGGTAAAGGATATTGACCCCTCAAAATAGGGGACCTTTAATCCGACTTACTAAGCCCATGTGCTTTATCTCATCATTACACAAACAAATAACATGCAGAAATTAAATAACGAATGATAAACACATCAAAACAACATAAAACAAAATATGCGTCGTTTACTCAAGTGGTACGTGGAGTTGTATCCCGAGTACAGATCATACTACCGTCCATTCAGAATCAGCTATGAAATTTACGTCCGGGTTTCCATCCTATATACCACAAGAGGCGACACATTTTCCGTTTTATTCAAAGGCCACAACATACATCACTTCACAATACATGCATTATTTATCTATTCAATGGCCACAACATACATGAGATGCGTGCGATGCATGGAATATATAAGCTCATAAAAATTTCATACTAGATGGCCCATTATTATTTTAAAGTATTCAATCACGCTATTACGTGGTGCAAACTTGTCCAGTTGAAAAGGCCCAACAGGTTTACACTTTGCAATAACGTGGCTAAATGACTCCAAATGATGAAAGACCCACACACATGATGGCCCATCGGCATTTTAGAAGCTTTTGGGCTAACTGTCATAGGAGTGAACTCGTCCCAGTTTAAATGGCCCAACAAGTTCATATCTCATGGCAAAAAGTCCAACCGTATCCAAATGACAATTTTCCTAAACATAAACATATAATGGCACATTGGTGTTTTAGAATTTTTGGCCCAATCATCATAAGATACGTTCTTGTCCCAGTTTAAATGGCCCAACAAACCCATACCTCATGACAAAATGTTTGAATGGATCCAAACGATAATGTTCCCAAATACAAGCATATAATGGCCCATTGGCGTTTTAGAAGCTTTTGCCCAATCATCATAAGATACGTTCTTGTCCCAGTTTAAATGGCCCAACAAGCCCATATCTCATAACAAAAGGTCTGAATGGATCCAAACGATAATGTTCCCAAACACAAGCACAAAGGGACAATTACTATGGTCACATAACTATGGTTCATGTGTGGATTTATGAGAGTGTAGACAAAGACTCTCGCTGATGAAGGATTGCCCACAACTAGGACTCCTCACTCAAGGGTTCGAGCGACCAAGTGAGCGCATCTTTTTTATACCTTACGGTACGTGTCAACGAGCTATGGTGTGTGACTAACAGTCAAATGGACTTCCCGTTGTAGATTCCCCAGAGGGAGGGTGGATCGAGGCTCTCTTAAGTACCCAAGCCTCTTAGGCTCTTATCACTTGGTGTCAGGAATAAACAACGAGTCCTCCAAACTAGTCTGTCACAATGAGCTACAAGTAATGATTATCTCGGTGCCTTCACAGATTTTCCTTATGAAAAGGTAGTGAGTGAAGGAAGGCATCGAACCATCACCTAGCCTTAACAATGCCTTTGATTACACCTCTTTCAAACCACTAAAGGAACGGTTAACTCAAAGCACAAATCATAATATTACAAGACATTATTTCGGGGCCGATTCTCTATCCCCAGTGGAGTCGCCAGACTGTGGGGGGCACAGAAATTGGGCGATGCATGCTGTTACGGGCTCGCGGCCCAGTTGGGAGTACGGAGTAGCCTGCGGGGGACTAAAGCGGAGAATAAAGGAGTCGCCACCCGGTGTGAACCGGGAAAATGATTTAAGGCCGCATTCACCCCTCGTAAGGGAAGACCTCAAACCGTTGGGTTCGGAATGGTCCCTTACTTATGCCACTTGTGATAAAATGAATTGTGCAATAGTTTAATCGAATCTAGTAAAATATTTTCTTAAGGGTATTTTATTTCTAAGTTCTCATGTATGAATCAAAAGTTCATCTAAGTTCACATGTAACACATTTTCATATTTGCATGCAACCTATTTGTATATAATCTATGTCCAAATTTGCATGCATGAAGATGATTGACATACGACAAGCATATAACTTCATAAACATGTAACATTCATGAATACAGAAACGTAAATAAGCCATAATTATACAAGTATGCATAAAGATGAATCGGAATAACGGCGGGCATACAACTTCATAAACATGTCATATTAACCAATGCAAAAGAAACCTAAACAAAGAAGCATACATAATGAGAGAGACAATAACTAATTACATAATGTAAAGAGACAATTAAAGAGGTAATTGGATATCAAAATGAAAGTGTCATGATGCGATTTGGAAGATAAATAATGTAGATGAAAGAAAAGAGATGCGACATATGCCCACATATATATAGGACCTCAAGTGTCTGATTGGACGTATCTCACATCCAATTGAAAGCACTTTGTCCAGCACGGTGAAGTATCGTGGTAAAGGTAGACCGTAGGCTTTTTATCCCTCGACATATAGGACCTTTAATCCAACTTACTAGGCCCATGCACAATGCAATATGATGCATGATTATGCAAGAAAATGACATACAAAGAAAAGAAAATAACAAAATAAAAGGTGCGATAAAGTATCGTGGTAAAGGTAGACCGTAGGCTTTTTATCCCTCCAAATGGAGAACCTTTAATCCACTTACTAAGCCCATGCGCATCACATCACGATGCATAAAAAAGTAAAGACAACAATATTGGACTTCGTATCCCCGATTTACATTCAACCGAATATACGTCATCCGGCGTGGCAAAGCATCGTGGTAAAGGATATTAACCCCTCAAAATAGGGGACCTTTAATCCGACTTACTAAGCCCATGCGCTAATAATATAATGCATATAAAGAAATAAAGACAATAATATCGGACTTCGTATACCCGATTGAACACATCTTACATTCAACCGAATGTACATCATCTGGTGCGGCAAAGTATCGTGGTAAATGATATTAACCCCTCAAAATAGGGGACCTTTAATTCGACTTACTAAGCTCATGTGCTAATAACATAATGCATACAAAGAAATAAAGACAACGATATCGGACTTCGTATACCCAATTGAACAAATTTTATATTCAACCGAATATATATCAACCGGCGCGGTAAAGCATCGTGGTAAATGATTTTAACCCCTCAAAATAGGGGACCTTTAATCCGACTTACTAAGCCCATGCGCTCGATCACATCATTAGACAAACGAATAACATTCCGAAATTAAATAACGAATAATAAACACATCAAAACAACATAAAACAAAATATGCGTCGTTTACTCAAATAGTACGTGAAGTTGTATCCCGAGTACAGATCATACTACCGTCCATTCGAAATCTATGAAATTTACGTCCGGGTTTCCATCTTATATACCACAAGAGGCTACACATTTTCCGTTTTATTCAAAGGCCACAACATGCATCACTTCACAATACATGTATTATTTATCTATTCAAGGGCCACAACATGCATCACTTCACAATAATCATGCAAATAAGATTCAATAATAATAAAAATACGAATGAAAATGGATGTGAAAAGTACCCTCAGGTCTAACCTTTTATGTCGATTCTTGGGAGTGCGTTACAAGTCCGTCGGAAGGGCTAATACTCCGCAACTCTTCCGGTTCACTGGATCAATATTTCGGCTTGCTGTTTCGCTATTTAAGCCGCTGTTTTCACTCTGTTTTACTGCTATTTTCTCTGTATTTTTTGGTCACTGTGTTTGGTAATTTCGGGACTATTTTGAGTCTTTTTTAGGACTGCAGTGGGGGCTGTTTTGGGCAGTTTCGGGGATTTTTTTGGGACAAATTCAGGATAGTTTTTTGGGGTATTTATTCGGTCAGGTTGTGCGGCAATTCTGGGCAGTAAAGGGGCTGTTTGCGGCAGGTTTAGAGGCTGGATAATGGACTGTTTCGGGCGAGATTTGGAGGGCAGTGCAGTGGCTGTTTTGGGTATGCATTGGGGGCTGTGTGGAGGCTGTTTCACGTTAGTGAAAAGGGTTGATGAGGGCTTAGAAGGTGCGGAAATATGAGGGTTTATTGTGTGCGTAAGTTGGTGACTTTGAATTGAGGGAATATGGCTTACGTGCATTGTAAGTGTGTGCGTGGCTTCTTTGCGTGAATGGGCTGTGAGGGGCTCTTGGCGTGGATGTTAGCTAAGTGAGTGGAAGGTGTGTAGCTTTGAGAGTGCAATAGGGTGCTATATGAATGGAGGGTGCTGCGTGGTGGGATTTTACGTTGAAGGCTTGGTGTTTGTGAAGGCTATGGCTTGATGAGCGTGAGTGCGTGAGGTTTGCGTGGGGCTGTGAAGACTTGTTGAGGGTAGGCTGAGTGATCAATGAAGGGGCTGTGAAGGTTGGTGAAGGGTTGTGAAGGTTGTTGTTTGGGTGAAGGGCAATAGCGAGGGGCAAGTTAACGTGAAGGTGCTTTGAAGTTTATCCTTACGTTGATGAGATGAGGCCTTTATCGTGTTGAAAGGGCTGATTGAGTGCGAAGGGTGAGGGCCATTAATGTGAGGTTGCTGGGAGTGGCTGCATGGTTTTTTTTTAATGTCGTGAGTCTGTCTTGAGTTGTTGGAGACTGAATGAAGGGTTGTGTCTATTTGTCTAGTGGTCGAGAAGATGAGATGAAAGAGGTGAGATCGTGTATTGTTTTAGGGTTTTTTTGTTGTATTGTCGTGAATGAGAGTTGGATCGTAGGGTTGATTTTGTTGTTGTTTATATAGTTGCATGATTAGGGTTAGGGTTTGCATGGATTAAAAGGAAAGAAAAACAATTAATTTATGAGTGTATTTAACTTTAATTATTTAAGGCAAGAAATTATGTAATTTATGTGGGGAATTATTTAAATTAGGCGAGTGATTTATTTATTTTAGGAATTGATTTATATAATTTTGGCATTAGGTTTAATTTAATTTTAAATTTAATTTCTTTTAATTCAATTTAATTGGTTTTAATTTAATTTCATTTCAATTTTAATTAGTTATTTAATTTAGTTGGTGACATGTATTTTAAATGATTTAATTATTTTTTTGGATTGGGCTTGGGTGAGATGGGCTTGGTGTAGTGGTTTACGGGGGTTTTGGGCTAATGTGTATTTTAAAACGGAGGTCCAACAAGCGAACCCGAAGCTAAACAAGCGAATCCAACAAAAAAAACTTTATCCCTTCCGACGTCCGTTTCCCGCGGCTCTTGCGACTTAAAAGGTAGTGCCTCCAAATGAGACTCATCATCGGGTCTTGCATGCAAAAATGCAGTGCCTACAGCTAGGCTGGAAGCAACGTGTTTTTGTGGGGGCTAGTGGGAGACGTGAGTTGAGATAGGCTTGCGATGAGTGTTTGTGGCTTTGGCGTGAGTTGGCTGAGTGGGTAATGCAGGCTGTGACGAGTGTTTGTGGCTTCTGGTTTGTGTTTGGTCGGTTTAAAGGTTATTGTGTTCTCGGCAGTTGGCTATTGGTGTTTAGTGGGTTGTATGTGTATTGAAGTAGGTTTGTGTTGCGCTAGTGGGGCAGTGTAAGGCTGCAGTTTTGTTCGTTTCCGTTCACGTGGAGAGTTAAAGTGTGGAGAGGGAGAGCTTAGGGTTTTTTATTATTTTGTGTTGTTCTGCCGTGTGTGAGAGGAGCTCTTGGTTTATATTTTTGTTTTGGTCCTGAATAGTCTAGGGAAGAGAGACGAGAGCTGCCGAATGAGTGTTATTTTTATAGTTGTTGACTAGGGTTTGCATGGATTAAAAAAGAAAGAAAATTAATTAAAAGGGGATGGATTTGATTTGGTTTTAAACAAGGAAATCCTAAAATTGAAGGGGGATAAAATTTGGTTAATTTAGGAAGTTAGTATATTTAATTTGTGTTGTTTAGGCATGATTTTATTTAAGTTAGGAATACAATATTTTAAGTTAGGAATGTAATTTGATGATTTTAACTTGGTATGATTTAATTAATTATTTTATTTAATTTGGTTGTATTATTTAATTAATATTTTATTTAATTGGGTTGTATTTTGAGGGCCTTGGGCATGTGGGCCAATGTGGTGGGTGTGCTAGGTGTTGGGTCAAGGCCAAGGGGTTTGCGGGGATTTTGGGCCGAGGTTAAGTGGTTTGCGGATTTTTAGGCTAAAGGTGCTTTAAAATGGAGGTCCAACGAGTGAGCCTGGAGCTAAACAAGTGAATAAAAATCTATCGAAATACTGATTCCCTTCCGACGACCGTTTCCCACGACTTCCTCAACTTAAAAGATAGTGTCTCCAAATGAGACTCATCATAGGGACTTATATGCAAAAATGCAGTGCCTACACACATACTGATCACGAAGCAGCTAATGTAAAGAATGTTAATGCCATATTCACTAAGAGTGGTAAAGAGGTAGGTTTGCAGGACACGTCCAACACCATAGATGACCCCAAAGATAGTGGTAAAGGTACCATTCAGGAAGAACCAGTGCCACCTTTCCAACCAATAGTACTTTTCCCACAAGAACTTCGGCCTACTGTGAGAGCTTCAGACCCTAATGGTGAGATCCTAGAAAATTTGAAGCAAGTAAAGATCAACCTTCCACTATTACATATGATAAAACAAGTTCCAACTTATGCGAAGGTTTTGAAGGATCTATGCACCATTAAGAGAAAACATAATGTGAAAAAGACTGCATTTTTGACAGCATAGGCAAGTGCAGTAATTGAGCAGCGAATCCCACCTAAATATAAAGATCTGGGATGTCCTACCATAACCTGCCATATTGTCACACATGAGTTTGGTCAGGCATTATTAGATCTAGGTGCTAGTGTTAATCTTATGCCATATTCGATCTATGTGAAATCAGGGCTTGGCGATATTAAACCTACATCAGTAGCGATACAGTTAGCTGACTGATCCATTAAAACACCACGGGGAGTAGTTGAGGATGTTCTAGTTCAAATCGATAAATTCTACTACCCTGTAGATTTCCTGATTTTAGACACCTAGTCTGTGGTCAACACTAAGTCCAAGATTTCGCTTATCTTAGGTAGACCCTTCCTTGCTATAGCTAATGCCCCTATTAATTGCAGGAATGGTCTCATGAAGCTATCATTTGGAAATATGACTCTGGAGGTAAATATTTTTCATGTTGAAAAACAACAACGAGATGATGATGAGTGCCAAGGTACATATATGTTAGAAATAGTTCTGCCAGAAATAGCTTCTGCACAACATGAATCAAATCCTCCTGAACTAAAACTGACCCCAAAGAATCGAAAAAAAGAGGAAAATGAGAGCTCGTGTTCAATTGAAGATGATACTTGGGAAGTTAAAAAGAGGATTGAATCAACTTTTTAATATGTGAAGCCAAAACTTTCAGCCGCCAGTCCCTGGGGGATCAACGGATAAAATGCTGCAGCTAGACAGAAATTTATGTCTTCATCAGTATGCTCGATAGAAGCCACCATGATAGCTTAAATGGTTACGTCTGGCTGAAGACGTTAAACTTAGCGCTAACAGGGAGGCAACCCCCTGCATTTTATTTTATTTTATCTATTTTATTTACTTTAGTTTTATTTTATTGTGTGCTAACTACATGTTTATTTTTTCTGTTTGCATAAGTGTTTTTGCAGGTTTTAGCACAACCTACACAGCCACACAACTCAAAGTCTCACCAGCAGGAATCTGATCAACTCCGCATCTGGTAGTGTTGTTCCTTAATCATTTTCTTTATATTTATCTTACATTGAGGACAATGCAAGTTTTGAGTGTGGGGTGTGTATGCATGCGTATGATAATACCTGTCATAAATACATTTTTATTAAAAAAATTATTTTTTTCGTTTTGTTTTGTTTTTAGTATTTGATAGTTAAGCATAAGTCTAGTGATGATATTGTCTACTTTATGGTGAAATCTTAGAAACGATAAGTTCCTGATGTAGTTTTATCTGATACTTTGAGTAGTTTATCTATGTTAGACTCGTAAGCACTTAATTATGGGTTTCTAGCAGTGAAAGCTTGAGTAGTTAGCAAGGTGACTAGTTGTAGAAATTGCATGTCGAAGAATGACCATTTGTTTAGATGTCTATCCTGATTTGCTTGTGTTATGATGTGTGGTATGGTTAAAAATAAAAGAAAAAGTCTCTGAAGAAAGAAATTAAAACCACCTATAACCGATAAGCGTGAAGCTACTCATGAGTGAGTATTTGTAACATCCCAGATTTTCGGGACTGTTCTAGAAGATTTCTGGACTGACGTTTTAGTCTCGGAGCATGTGGTATGGTTAAAAATAAAAGAAAAAGTCTCTGAATAAAGAAATTAAAACCACCTATAACCGATAAGCGTGAAGCTACCCATGGGTGAGTATTTGTAGCATCCCAAATTTTCGGGACTGTTCTAGAAGATTCCCGGACTGACGTTTTAGTCTCGGAGCATGATGATAATGAAGAATAAGAGTTCAAGTGATGTCATATGGGTCGGAATAAAATAAAGTGAAGATTTGTCGCATCAGAAGACATGTCGTCTCAAGGAATCAGTTAAGCGATATTTATATTACGCGTAAAGTTTACAATTTTGGTCATAGAATTAGCAAACCAACTCCGATCGAGTTGATTCTTAAACCATCGGACTCATTTTTCCGAGACGAACAACTTTTGTGTTGAACACATTTCGAGAATCGCGCCAAAAGGGCTTCAAAGGTGATAATTTCCGAAAATACCCTTCCTAGTGGGGGCATTTTAGTCATTTCTGGATTTTAGATATTTATTATTATTATTATTATATTATTATTATTATTATTATTATTATTATTATTATTATTATTATTCTTTTTATTAAGCAAGAAGTTCAGAAAAATAAAAAAATAAAAGAAGAAGTTAGAGGCGCAAAACGTGCGAGAGAGAGAGGAGATGAGAGAGGGGAGCTCGTCGGTGGCCTCCGGTCGGCCTCACACCGGTGGACCACCACCGGCAGCTTCGTCCGACGGTCCTGTAGTGACCAGCCATCGGCGGCGATGCTAGAAGCGCCGGAAACGATGAGAAATAAGGGAGAAAAAAAGCGAAAATGGGTCATCCGATCCCGGCTCGTCGGTTCGTTTCACGGCCCGAGCCACCTACCAAATCGAAGCCCTCGACGAGTTCTACGAGTATAAGGAATTGATTTCACCGATTAGAGGCCGGAAGCACACGAAACGAGGAGGAAAGTGGCACATGAATAGTATCTGAAATGAACAGTAGGTCCGATCGGAATTCTATCGACACCAGCACGTTCTTATGGCCGTTGGGAGTCCGAATATACCCTCAGAATTTTGGTACGACTCTCCGTTAGAATTTCGTTATTTAAAGTTTATAGTTTTATATTCGGATATCTCTAGTAGTTTCGTAGTTTAGCGAATTAGCATGAAATGAATTGGATATGTTTTAATATGTTAAAACGATAAATATGGTAGAATCCGGGGAGAAACATATTAGATTTGATCGATCCGGTAGAATTAGCGAGTTTCCAGTAAAATGGAGTTTCTCGCGCGATTGGGCGTAGGTGACCGTAGCCATGGTTAAGATATAAATATGATATTGCGAGGGAAATTAAGTAATTCTGGATAAGTTTAGCGTTTGCGGAAACTTTTCCGTAAGATTTGCCGCAAACGCGTATAATGAGAATTTGAACCATCTAGCTAGTTTAGAACAATATATGAGCATATATTAGAGTAATGAAGTTTGAACGGTAGAATCAGAGGGGATTAGTGTATTCCGGGAAAGTCCGGAAGTTTAGTATAGATGAGTTGAAAGTTCTGTAAATTGCAGTTCTGATTGCGTTTTATGATTTATTTTGACAGATCGGGTCCAGGTTCGGAGTGTCCGCGAAGCCAGGTAAGTAACTCATGCTACGAATACTTAAGAGATTTAACGTTGTTTGAAATTAGTTATATAATAAAGTTGTTTATAGTTATACTCATGAAACCCGTATATATATAAAGATGAATGTATGAGAAAGAGGCAGGTGTATTTATATACACATATAGATAAGAATAAGCAATTATAAACAGGTGTATGAGTAAAAGATAAGCATGAGCATATGGAAGTAAAGAGATACATATCTAGGTATAAACCTATATATATATATATAGTATATGAATGATGTCATGCTTATGATTATAATTAAATGAGACTTGGGTTTGGGGGTTGTAGAAACTACACCATAGAGAATGGGATTAAAGTTTACAGAATGAAAATTGTAAGAAAGTAACCGTATATGTGTTCAGTGTATAGAAAGATACAAAAAAAAAACAAGAACACAAGTACATGCACAGATAAGTATAAACATATATTTTTTATATGAGTATATGGTTTACAAGTGTTTTGGTGTATGTTAATTTAAGTATGTCTGAGTGTGAGCAAAGCATAGTGATGATATCTTAAGTATATAGAACATAAGGTAAGTTGCATGAAGTAATAAGTAAGCTTGTATATGGTAAGTGTGTGTGTGTGTGTATTAGTTTGAGAATGAATTCAATATACTAATGTAGATCGATGCAATTTTGGTAGCATGTATGTATTGAGTTTAAGCATGATAGATAAGTATATAGAATATAAAGATAAGTTTTGTGTATTCTTAGAGAGGTGTATGTAAATGAATAATTTCAGTGCACTATGGACATACATGACTTAAGGTATGTACATGGATGATAGTATAAGAAATGCATACGCATACCTATATGTTATGGTTTTCAGAAGTCAAGTTGAAGCTAAGAATGCTTTTGAGTTTCAAGATATTGCAAAGAATAGTTTTCAAATGTTTTTGAAAGAGATGTTCCTTACAGTTTAAGATCTGATTTAAGTTTTTAAAAGTATATTCGCAGTTTTATGTTTTTTGGGGCATGAGGTAAAAACTCACCCCTGTATGTAACTATTACAGAGATATAGTTGGAATTGACGGATTCAGAGACATGTGCACATGTAGAGAGTCAGGATGACGGCTTAGGTTCGTGTACCTGCACTCTAGTGGTGGCTGTGTCCAGTTGAGTCATTTTACTGTACATGGGGCTCTCCGTTCAGTTGAGTCGTTATCTTGGGTGTAGGGCACTACCAGTTTCAGAGATGCCCAGTTGAGTCGTTTTCCTGGGCATAGAGCAGTTTCCAGATTTCAGATTTCACACAGTTTTCAGATATTCAGTGCCTAGATTTCAGAAAGCATATTATAGTACACGGTTTTCAGAAACAGAGTTTAGAAACAGTTTTTTTTTCAGATCTCAGTTTTCAGTTACCGTTTTCAGAAAGAGCCTTTTAGAAAAGAAAGTTTTCAGAAACATCAATTTTACGACTGATTCAGAATTTTAAAGCAGAAACTAGTTTCAGTAAAGAGTTTTCATAAATAAATTTTCAGAAACAGAGTTTCAGAAGAGAGTTTTCAAAAAATAGACTTTCAGAAAAAAAAATTTCAAGAAATATTTTCTTAAATAGTATGACTTGTTAAAGTTGGAAATAGATCAGCGGTATTGCATATGAATCATATATTCTAGTTATCATTTGGAAGTATATTGTTGGCATCAAAATATGATGACATGTTTGTATCAGATTGCGTATATGAATAACTTTATGTATAGCATGTTCATATACAAGTAACATTTTGCAAAATACTAGTGCATGATAACATGATTTTATTTAAGGTATATATGTGCTAATGATAATTGTTTGAGTTGTATATTTGCTTAGAAAGAACATATTGTAAAGATGTTAGAGAATAATGATGCGAAAACAAATGTATGGTTATACTTGGTTAGTGATAGTGGATTAACGATTAATTGAAATAGAATTTTTGTATGACCGATTTGATGATATTTCAAAGTAATAAAAGAAAGAAAGCTATTATAATTGTCAAATCTAGATTTTCTTAGAGTATACAGAAGTTAAAGAGAATAATCAGAGTAACACAACAGAAGTGTGATAGGTCTTAAGCTGTTAGTTAGTAAAGTGGAACTTGATATATTTAATAAGAAGGAATAATACAGACATAATTAATAGAAGTTAAAGTACGTAGGTGTGTGTTCATATGAAAAGAATAATAGCAAGTAATGTGGGAATAAATGGATATAAGTTATAAAGTTAAATCAGATTTGTTAATGTTTGCATGATTACTTACTGAGTTTTATGACTCACACCTCAACAGTTTGTAGTTTTGCAGGTCAGTAGCAGGATTTATGTGAAGACTTTGAAGACAGTTGATCGCCCCAGTAGCAGTCAAGAGAGTCTTTGAGTCCTGGGCCGAGTTATGGGTCCCCACGGCTATTGTCTTTGTATTTGCATTGGTATTTCACATGTATGGGTTGTGTAATAGCGTAGTTTTATTTTGAGTTCTGGTCAGGCCTGAGGCCTTGGTGATGGTTGCATATATGTTGAGTTTGTTTGAGCAGATTGTCTTAGGGTGCTAGCTATAAGCCAGGTTGCATGATGTTCTGCATACATCATGCCAAAATTTCGTCAGATTCAGAGGCTTATGGAGATGGGTTTTCCTGTCTCCTGCCGGTAGCATCCTGGCCTAGGCGGGATGTTACAGTATTAGAACCACCATGAGGAGAAATGCTACCTTAAAGGGTAAGTGTGTTGGAAAAAAGAAAAAAAAGAAAAAAATTCAAAAAATAAAATGAAAAGAGAGACAAAGGAAGAAAGAGAAAGCATACCATATTGAGCACATAAAAAGAAACTACGGAGCTTAATTGAGATATCTAAGTTGGTTTGGCCCATCGATCCCAATTTTTAAACGACATCATCAAGTTGGCTTTCCTGGGAATAAAGCTGTGAATGAACCTTAGCGCGCACACACTATGAGTCTGACTTAGATGATTTATTCAAATATCTGAATTTGAGTTGTATTGAGTACTTTGAAAGTTCTCTGGTTTCATTATTAAGCATTCTTTGAGGCAAAATTATGTGAAATTATTGGGATTATTTAATTTTTATTTTTGCATGATTGTGTGTTTTGAATGACATTTGTGGGTGTCGCCCCTGTAAGCCCTCAAGAGACTATAACTCGTCCACTAGGGACATCCAGGGGTTTAAAGGCTTGTTGCATACGCTAAATGCAATCATGATCCCTACGAAAGTGACTTAGATAGTTTTTATTTATTTTTATTTATTCAGTTTAGTTTTAATTTTTCGCTTCAATTCCTAGGGACTAGCAATAAGCTGGTTAGGGGTTATGATAAGTGCACGTAAGTGCACTTTGAAACAGCACTTATTCGGGTTTATTGTCAAGTATTTAATTCTATATTTTACATTTTATTATATAAATTACATTATTATATTAATTTAGAAAGTGTTCAGTATTAGGTTTTATATAATATATTTTTAATATAATTTTGACCTTAATATTAATTTAGAAATATTTAACCATTTAAACTATTTTACCGATTTCTTATTTATTTTGCAGGATAGAATTAGGGTTCAAATTGCCTATTCTAAAAGACCATGCGACGTGAGTGCATTTAAATGCCCATGCAACGTGGAGAATTAAAGAGGTTACTCTGTGTTAAAATTAAAAAGGAAAATTAAAAGGCTGCTATCCATTAAAAAGAAACGTGAAAGCATTAGGTTGGTGAGAATAAATAAATAAAGGGTGGTCGCGTGAATATGAGGGTTTCATTGTTATGTGCACGTGAAGAACCAAAAGAGGCGGCTGTATGAGATTAAGGTTCAAGATTGACTTTTATAAAAAGCCATGCAAATAAAATCGTAAAGTAGGGCTGCATAAAGGGAACAGAAGAAAAGCAGCAGCCTGCGCGTGAATAACAAAAAACAACACACAAACAGAGAAAAATCAGAAAGAGCCGAGAGCTGAACAAAGAAGAAATATGAGCGCGAGACCGGGACACAGAGCCGTGATGATTCAGAGCGATAATTCTCTCCAATCCCATGCTATTTTTATTTGTTTTATGGAGAACTAATCTCCTATGAAAAGCTAGGGATGAACTCTTGTCTTTGATTTTTATTATTTATGTTTTTAATTCCTAAAAGTATCTTTTAATCGTTTAATAAAATTGATGTTTATTGTTCTTTATTATTTTACGATTTATTAGCCCAGAAATTGTGTTTTGTCAAATCTCATATAAATCCAGTCATGCTTCTTCTATGTATGGTTTGCAAACTCAGTTGTGACTGGTAAAAGTTATTTTGCGTGTTGGTCTTCTGCTGCAGTATTGCCTGAGGGTATATTGTCGACGTTAGATAACTCGTAACGATGACTTTTGTGTGCTGTTAACATATAGAAAAAATTATTAATTACCTTAGAATTTAATGCGTGTAGAATTGAATATTTTCCAGTTGCTGGTTTGGGATGTGAAACCCTCAATTGATTAATAACGAGAATTAATAATTAAATATATGAGTTTAATGCAAGAGAGATTCCCGACGCTTTGCTGTTGTACTCTGCCGTTATCTTTTATTATCTTTTCATTATTTTAGTTATCTTTACTTTAATTACCAATTTTATCGTTTTATTTATTTAAGTTACTGTTAATGTTTTTGTTTGAGTAAATTAGTTCTTGTAACCATCTCTCTGAGGAATCGATACTCCAGCTATACTGCGATAACCGCAAGTCATTTTTGGGCGTAATCAGCCCACTCCTCACACTGTAAAAATGGGGATTCTCCCATTCACGTAGGACCATCACTCATCCTGAAATCACCTAAACTATGAACTATGAAGAACAAAACCCTGCCACACAAATATTTGGAGTTCCTTCTATCTAGAAAGGAGCCTAACAATTATCTAATGATCAGAAAATACTTCTTGAGCCAAGCCACACTAAAGGTATGACCTAAGGACACTATTACTTTCATTCCTATGTTTTTAAGTTATTTCCTTCTACACAGTATCTCCGACCGGAACTGTCACATGTTTGTTCGGACATGCACATCAAGAAAATAATGTCCTTCATGTCATAAGAATATCAAGAAAGGCTTCTCTGAAGCCAGACCGGGAGAATATGCATTTTATATATTATTCTTCATATTTGTTATTACTACTTTCAATATTTTATCATTGTATTATTACATGATTGCTATGATTGTTTTTATCAATCTTTTATTTTCATAGCTTCTCTACTGTTATTATACATTACTCTGTACTTCTGTTTTTTAATCTCGAGCATGCCATGTTATTGCTATTTTTGTTATCGTTATTATCGTATGAACATGTACCCTATTATTATCATTATCCTGTTATTACTGTTGCCATGCATGTTTTTACACTTTTTTATCTTTCGGTTTCACGTAAAATGTCCAGCCAGACTTACACTAAGTCCGACCGGACATTAAGCAGACAAAAACAATTTGTTCGGCATGGCTTCGAATTTATTAACGATTTCAGGATATTTGTGTTTATTCATTTTGCCTTTTTATCGCTTTTACTATCTATGGTTGCGTAATTGTATGCTTTAAATTGTTCTTGTGTGATATTGCATTTTAAAGACATGTCTATACCTCTCTCAAACCTAGATATTATGCTGGCATCAGTAAGGGACCGTTCTGAACCCAAACACATTTAAGGTCGGTCCTTCCTGTTAGACAATTATGACCCATAGCGTCACTGTTTGTAAAAGACATTGTGTTTTTGTACAAAATTGACTATGTAGTATTGAAATTGCCTTTTATCATTTCGTAATTTATTTACTTTGATATATAAATGGTAAAAGTCCATATGATTAGTTTCGGATTGAGATGATATGAGACAGTATCAATCCATAAAGGTTTAATCATTAAATATCCCTAGTCGTAGTATTATCGAGACTGGACATCGATAATGCGGAATAAATTAGTATTGCACTTGTGCGCGTTGTGAGGGCATAACGACATAGTTCTCATATGTTTAAGTATAGGATACTTATGCAAGTGTGATAGGAGGTTGTGTTTTACCGATGGTACGGAAAACAGCTTCGCTCTGGATAGACCCTGCGGAATCCCATTGGCAGTATGTATATGTGTCTATGGGAGTCCCCATCAAGGTAGGTGTATTTGGTCTTAACCTGAGACTTACATCGCTAATACTTGCGACAATCGATAAAATTGGTTTTGGTCGTCCAAGGCTTTAACAGGTTCTGTGTACGCCTCTATTGGGTTTATCGAGAATCGTAGTGTATTGGATGTGATGTCAAGACGGAAGTATCACTTCAGACATATGGAGATGATGATCACGCAGGGATTCATAACTAGTTCTCTATTGTGTTGCAACCATCGGGATAATGTGACAAGGTCATGATTATCTGATTCAAAGAGACTAGTTGTTTGATATCTGATATGTGCTTCGTACGGGGCAGACACTATTCCAGTCTCAGGCCTAGCACGTGACATCTGATACTGGATCGCAATAAGAGATACTAGGTATTCTACGCCTGACATAGATTATATATTCCAGTAAGAATATTTCTGGAGAATTGGGTAGGCACGGTGCTTTGCTAGAAGCCAACCATGTCTTGTAAATCAGTAAGCACGTGGTACGAGGTACTCACTTTTTCGGATAGTCCGATAACCGGATTTACTGCCAACATATCCAGAGATCTCTTGGGTCGCTTCCCAAAGATTCACCGATGACAGTTGACTTAAATTATAATTAATCTGGGATTAATTTAGAGAGAGAAAATTAATCTGGGATTAATTGGGGCTTCATTTAATATGGGATTAAATGTGTTCAGTAGAGAGAGAACGGGATTAATTTGGAATTAATCGGTAAAATAAATTTAATAGTTAAATTTGATTTTTCTATTTAATTTATTCAAATGGGCTAAAATTAATATATCGGATATATTAAAATGAATTGGATTTCATTATGAGATTAAAGTCGGACTTTAATACGAACTAACGAATTAATTTAGAATTAGTTCATGAACGACGTTCGTAATATATTTGCGAGGCATCGTTATTTAATTAAATTAGATTTAATTATTTAGCGACGAAGGTTCGTTTCATCGGATTAAACGGAACCGAGCCGCGGCAAATGTTCGTAGAGATATTTGAATTTTGAATTCAAATATGTGGAGCCCATATGTGGTAGGTGTGCCTACCACCCAACTACCTTGTTTTGCTTTTTGAAAAACCATTTACCCACACCTACCAAGTTTAGGGTAAAAGTGAAATGGTTTTACCAAAAGGTGAATAACAAAAAGGCTCTCTACACTTTTGTAACTCATTCTTTCATTAGATGAAAATTTGAAAAACCCCTAGAAGCTCTAAGGTGGCCGAAACTTGCCTCTCTTTTTCTCTCTTGGATTTGTTTTCAAATCAACTAAAAGCTAGCACTTTGGAAGTCAACAAAAGTGATAGGGAAACTACTCAAAAGCTTGGAATCATCAAAAGGTTGGATCTTGGAGATCTTCCTCTCAAATTTTTAAAGCTCTATCCATTCATTGTAAGTTTATTCTGTTAGACATTATGACCCATAGCGTCACTATTTTGTAAATGATATTGTATTATTGTACAAAATTAACTGTGTGATAATGAAATTGCCTTTTGCCATTTTGTAATTTATTTACTTTGATATATAAATGGCGAAAGTCCATATGATTAGTTCCTTGTTGAGATGATATGAGACAGTATCAATATATAAAAGGATTAATCATTAAATATCCCTAGTCGGAGTATTATCGAGATAGGACATCGATAATGCGGAATAGACTAGTATTGCACTTGTGCACGTTGTGAGGGCACAACAGCATAGTTCTCATATATTTAAGTATTGGATACTTATGCGAGTGCGATAGGAGGTTGTGTTTTACCGATGGTACGGAAAACAGCTTCGCTCTGGATAGACCCCGCGGAATCCCATTGGTAGTATGTCTGCGTGTCTATGGGAGGCCGCATCAGGGTAGGTGTATATGGTCTTAACCTGAGACTTGCATCGCTAGTACTTACGACAATCGGTAAACTTTGGTTTTGGTGGTTGGGGGCTTTAACCAGTTCTGTGTTCACCACTTCTGGGTTTATCAGGAATCGTAGTGTACTGGGTGTGATGTCAAGATGGAAGTGTCACTTCAGACATATGGAGTTAATGATCGCGCAGGACACAGAACTAGTACTCTATAAAAGGTTGCAACCGTCGGGGCAATATGACTAGGTCAGGATTGTCCGATTTAAAGAGACTAGTTGCTTGATGTCCGATATATGTTTCGTACGGGGCAGACACATTTCCAGCCCCAGGCCTAACATGTGATCAAACGACACTGGATCGATGTACGCAATACTACGGTATACTACGCTTGATATAGATCTTATATTCCTATAAGAATATTTCTGGAGAATTGGGTAGGCATCGCGCTTTGCTAGAAGCCAACCTTGTCTTGTAAGTCGGTAAAAACGTAGTACTGGGTACGTACGTGTTCGGATTATCCGACGACCGTATTTACTGCCAACATATCCGGAGATCTCTTGGGTCGCTTCCTGAAGATTCACCTATGATATTAGATTCGTACTCAATTAATCTTGGATTAATTGCGGAGAAACTTTATCTTGGATAAAGTGCCTTATTTAGAGAGAGAACGATTAATTTAGAATTAATCGGTAAAATAATATATTCGATATATTAAACGAAATTAGATTTCGACGCGGAATTGAAATCGGATTTTAATTCGGGCAAACGAATCAATTTAGAATTAATTCGTTAGCGACGTGAATAGTGATTTCGCTGGGCATAATTATTTAATTTACGTCGCGACGGAAATTCGTTAATTCGGAATTAGCGAAACCGAGCCCGAAAGTGTTTGCGGACACATTCGTATTTTGAACGAGTGGGACCCGCAAGTCACATCGCGAAGTCACATCGATTGACATGACAAGTTGATAGAAGTCACACATCACTTTATTAAAGTGACATCTAGTCACTATCATGATATAAGTTGGTGGAGCCTTTAATGGCTTTTTGGAGGGAGATTTGTTTTGATTTTTTGGATTTGGTATATACCAAATATTTTGGTATTACTTGAATAGAATTCTTGGAGAAAATATTTACAAAAAAATCAAAAACTCTCCTTTCTCTCTCATCTTGGCCGAAACTCCTTCAAAGAAAAGGGAAGATTTTTCTTTCTTTCTTCTTCATTTGCTAGCACACTTTTGATCTAAAGAGGTGATAGGGAAACCTTCCAAGGGCATGGAATACTAAAAGCTTGGAGCTTTCCACCATCCTTTCACCTTGGCCGAAAATCATCTTCAACCTTGGAGCTTCCACTTTTGATTTTATTTTCTTCATCACCAAAGCATTGTAAGTATGATTCCGCCATACTTCATCTTTTGTATATATTCATTGTTGTATTTTAAATGCTTAATCTTTCCTTGGGACAAATTATAGAAACCAACATATTCTGCATCTTATAATGATCATATCATATGTTTTTCATGCTTATTAGATCCTATGAATGTTCTAGGAACACTTACAATGGTATCATGAGCCTAATTTAAGCATGAAAATTTCTAGGGTTCTTGAACATAAAATTTGAGGCTTTTATATTTTGAGCATGATTTTTTTCAAATTGATGCTTTGAGTATGTTTACAACATGATAACTTAGAGTTATGCATGATTAGATTTGAAATAAATCAAAAGAAACAAAAATTAAAAAATGTTTACCTTAGCCGAATAGGACTGTCCATGCACTGCAGTTTTTTATTTTTTGTAACATGAAATAATATGTTTAGATGCATGTTTAAATGTTGATAGTTGGTTTAATTTGATTAGAATCAATGTCAATAATGTTCATGTTAAAATCAAAGTGCATGTTGAGCATGAAATGATGTTCTTAGGCATCAATATGTCTCAAGCATGCAATGATGTGTTTTGGCTTGATTTTATGTTAAGCATGAATTATTGGATCAAGCATGATTAATTAAGTTAATTGATATTTTGGAAATATTGAGTTTCATTAATTAATTATGGCTAATACACTTTAATTAAAATAATTGTGATATTTGGAATATTATAATTATGATAATATGCCTTTAAAATGAATTGGGCTAAAAGTGTGTATTTGGGCCTAATGGGCTTAGTTTGAACAAGTTTGGTTTTGGACTTTTGGATTGGATCCAATTGGGCCCAAAACCAATTTCATGAAGTCCAAATACATCACTTGGCCCTTTAAAGGATTTAATTGGGCCTAATGGGCCTAAATTGATTTGATGGCAATAGGGTGATTCCTATTGGGCCTTGGCATTTTGGGTTTGATCCATTATGTCCAAAGCCCATGACATTGGATGTTATTGGACTTTAATTAAAATGACATTGGATGTTATTGGGCCTTTGAGACCCATCAAGATTGGATTTGGAATCCAAGTCTTTAAGGCAAATATATAAGTGTAAATATTTAATTTGGAATTAAATTAGAATTAGTATTGAATACAAATAAATTGGATTTAAGTTCTAGTTCGATATAATTCAAGAATACGTACTCAAAAGTATTTATTCTTAAACGAGTTTGACTCGCGCAAATCAAATCATTGTTTGAACATTGCATGGTCATTAATCAAAGATTAATTAATTGGATTAGATTGATTGAATAACATGTTTTGATTGAATACATAAATGTGTTGTATGTATAATGTATATCGGATGGATATTAGAAGGGCAAGGGCAATTTTGGAAATTGTAATAAATTTAGAATTTATTAAATTGGGCCTGCGTGTCCAGCCTTTAATCTCTTTACTCCTTGTAATTCTCTTCTCACCTATTCCCCTCAATGCAAATGAGGTTTCTTTATTGTATTTTGTAATTGGGTAGGAGTTAGAATAGTTCTAGTAGAGGAGAGGAAAGGGAGCGATTTGTTTTAGGAACAATCTGTTTAAATATCCATCCGCATATCGTTATTAATTTACTTTTGCACCTTATGATGTTTTAGAAGCATGCTTAAGGGTGTATGATGAGACCTAATCAAAGATAATAAATTGGATGCCAATTTACGTGAAAAACTCTCAAAAACATATTAAGCGTTTTTCCTTCCGTTGAGTGATTCTTACTCAAGATCCAAAGTTGGCATTGGTTTGTTGGCCAAAGTCAAGACCTTTGTCAATTGCGGATGTGTTTGAATCATGAAAGTTTTGTTCTATATCAGTGTCTTGTCCAAGTTATGATTTGTTGGCCAAAGTCAAGATCACTTCTTGTCCATCGACATTGATTACGAAGCTTTCCATGTCAACGGGTCCCGCTTAATTGGAATCATTAAGCTTGTTGTGCCAAAGCCAAGGCTTAGTTGATTCAGAGGAAAAAGGTTAGGAAAATATATTGGATATATTGGCATATATACTGTATATATGTTTCGGACTTTGATGTCCACCTACCGGATCTAGGAATTGGATGAGATCCAATTGATCTTCGAGATCTACCTAGTTAAGTTTCATACAACTTGTTGGCCAAAGTCAAGGTTGTATGTTATTTAACGGGATCCTAGCCCACTAGGAAACTATGTTTTTCGAGTACTCAACAGAGGGTTAGAGGCTCGCCGAAAAATAGTGGGAGGCTAGTATTGAATTTGTAATTTCATTCAGCTACTTAGCTTTACGCGCTTTCAAATAATTTCGTCAAAATTACTTTATTAGTTGGACTAATATATTGTTATTTTTCTATGTAATAGTTAGACTGTACCCATTATCGTTGACTAGATAGCTGGACTATCGTAGTCAAGATGATAGGCAAAGGAAATGTCCGCGACATTATCATGGGAGAAAATGTCTTTAAGGGCATAAATTTTACAGATTGGGAAATGAACCTTAGGATTGTCCTAGGTTCAGAGAGGCTGTTGTAAACTTTACAAAGACCTCTTGGGCCTAAGCCCGGACCGAATGAGACACTTGAGCTGGAGCTTTAGAAGACTCACAGCGATGATTGTGACACAACTCAGTCCATTATGCTTGCTTCGATGACTCAGCACTTTCGTAGACAAAATAGGGACTTAGATCCTTATAATATGTTAGCAAGGTTGCAAGATCTGCATCGCTCTAACAATAGGATGCAGAGGTACGAGTTAGTGAAGAAGCTCTTTCGCTCACGCATGACAGAAGGCATGTCTGTTGAGTCCCACGTGGCACAGATGATTGCTGACATTGATGAGCTGGCCAACATGGGGATAGTCTTTGAGGCTGAGATTACTGTGGATATGATCCTACAATCTCTCCCCGATTCCTGTAGACAGTTTATCATAAATTATAATTTGATGAACAACAGTGATACTCTTGGAGAGTTACTGTCAACTCTCAAGGAGGCTGAAAATGAGCTTCATAAGGGCAACAAACGCGAGGCGCACTTTGCATCGACATCTCATGCACCTAGGGCTGGGCTCAAGGCAACTAGAGGTGTGAAAAAGAAGAAGCATAACAAAAAGGGCAAGGCCAAAACGTCAAAGGCTTCTGGAAAACCAAAGGACAAATCTCAGGATGTTTGCCTACAGTGCGGCAAGCGGGGTCACTGGAAGCGTGACTGCCGCGAGTACAAGGCGCTCCGGAAGGAGATAAAGGCGGGCAAGGCACCGGCCTCAGGTATGTTTGTTATTGAAATAAACATGGCTACTTCTAGTTTTAAAAATTGGATTTTTGATTCTGGTTGTGGTACTCACATATGTACTGATGTGCAGGATCTGCAGATTAGCAGGAAATTGGCTTCAGGAGAGATTGATCTGCGTGTTGGAAATGGGGCACCAGTAGCCATTTTGGCCGTGGGCACTTTTGTTTTAGAACTGCCTTCGGGGCATGTACTTAAAATTTCAGACTGTTATTATGTACCTAGTTTGACTAGGAATATTATCTCTGTATCTTGTTTGACCCAATGCGGGTACACTTTTGTATTCCGAAACACTGGGTGTTTTGTTTATAAAGATGATTTTGAGATATGTTCAGCTGATGCAAATAATGGTCTTTATATTTTGAATATAAATCAATCTCAAACATATAATGTAACAAACAAAAGGCTCAAACTAAGTAACAAATATGAAACTTATATGTGGCACTGTCGTTTGGGACACATTAACAAGACTCGCATATCCACACTTTCGAAGAGTAGGTACTTGGACGGATTTGATCCAAATTCATATGACGTCTGCGAATCTTGCTTATTAGGTAAAATGCCTAAATCACCTTTTAACGGTAAAGGTGTACGCGCCACCGATCTATTAGCCCTCGTTCATAGTGACATTTGTGGGCCCATGTCTAGCCAGGCTAGAGGTGGATTCGAATACTTCGTAACCTTTACGGATGATGCATCGCGTTATGGTTATGTGTATCTTATGAGACACAAGTCGGAAACTTTTGAGAAATTCAAAGAGTTTCGACACGAAGTTGAAAAACAGACCGGCAAGAGTATAAAGACATTACGGTCGGACCATGGTGGTGAATACTTGAGCAATGAGTTTCTAGATTACTTGAAAGAATATGGTATTCTTTCACAATGGACTCCTCCTGGAACACCGCAATTAAACGGTGTATCCGAACGGAGAAACCGAACTCTGTTGGACATGGTAAGGTCTATGATGAGTCGCACTGAGCTACCTATCTCCTTCTGGGGATATGCATTAAACAGTGCAGTTCTTATTTTGAATAAGGTTCCGTCAAAGTCTGTACAACAGACACCATATGAGATATGGACAGGAAAGAAACCGGGTTTCTCATTCCTAAAGATTTTGGGATGTTGGGCACAAGTCAAACGTTTGGAAGGTACCAAACTTGAGCCCAAATCGGATAAATACCTATTCGTAGGATATCCTAGGGAAACCAAAGGATATTACTTCTACCACCCACGAGAGAACAAAGTATTTGTTGCTTTACATACGGTTTTCCTTGAGAAGGAATTCCTAAATACAGTGGTTAGTGGGAGGAAAGTATAACTCGATGAAAATCGAAGTGATACTGTTCCTGGCATAGAATCCTCAACGGAACAAGAACAGTCCATCTGGGATGAGACTGTACCACAATCTTCTATTACGCAAGGACCGCGTAGATCGGAGAGAGTCAGGAACCAACCTGAGAGGTATGGGTTTCTGATCTCACCTCAGGTAGATATTAATCTCATTGAGGATGACGAACCGGCTACGTATGAGGAAGCGATACAAGATATTGATTCCGCTTTATGGCAA
This sequence comes from Zanthoxylum bungeanum, assembly GCA_019454045.1. NCBI lineage: Eukaryota > Viridiplantae > Streptophyta > Magnoliopsida > Sapindales > Rutaceae > Zanthoxylum > Zanthoxylum bungeanum. The sequence continues at coordinate 89,865 of SKCR01015497.1, forward strand.
GAGGCCATGAAGTCCAAAATGGATTCCATGTACACCAACCAATTTTGGACACTGGTTGATGCACCAGAAGGCGTAAAGCCTATTGGATGCAAATGGATCTTCAAGAAGAAGACCGACATAGAAGGCAACGTGCAAACGTACAAAGCTAGGCTTGTAGCGAAGGGGTATCATCAACGACATGGTGTCGATTACGATGAAACTTTCTCACCCGTTGCCATGATTAAATCCATTCGGATAATGCTTGCTATTGCTGCATATTTCGATTACGAGATATGGCAGATGGACGTTAAAACCGCTTTCCTTAACGGAAACCTTTTGGAGGATGTTTATATGCAACAGCCTGACGGTTTTATCGTGCCTAGACTTGCAAACAAGGTTTGTAAGTTAAATCGGTCCATTTATAGACTGAAGCAAGCATCGCGGTCATGGAACCAACGTTTTGATGAGATCATAAAAGAATATGATTTCATTCAAAACGAGGATGATCCTTGTGTATATAAGAAGGTTAGTGGGAGCGCACTGACATTCATTGTCCTTTATGTTGACGTTGTATTGCTTATGGGCAATGACATTCCCATGTTAACATTGGTGAAAGCTTGGCTTTCATTAAAATTCTCCTTGAAAGATCTGGGAGAAGCAGCCTTTATTATAGGAATAAAGATCTACAGGGATAGATCTAGAATGCTGCTTGGACTCTCCCAGAGCACGTACATTGACAAAGTGTTGAAAAGATTCAACATGGATCAGTTCAAAAAGGGGACTGTTACCAGTGTCACATGACATCTCTCTATCTAAGGACATGTGTCCTAAAACTCAATATGAGAGAAACAGCATGAGTCGGATACCGTTTGCCTCGGCAGTCGGATCGATCATGTATGCCATGATATGTACATGACCTGATGTCTTGTATGCTTTGAGCATGTGTAGTCGCTATAAGGCCGATCCAGGTGATGGTCACTGGATGGCGGTTAAGAACATCCTTAAGTATCTTAGACGAACTAAGGATGCTTTCTTAATTTATAGAGATGGAGAACTTGAGGTAACTGGGTATACCGATGCAAGTTTCCAAACCGATAAAGACGACTCTAAGTCGCAATCTGGGTACATATTTTGTTTGAACAACGGAGCAGTAAGCTGGAAATCTTCCAAGCAAGAGACTGTTGCCGATTCAACAACAGAAGCGGAGTATATTGCTGTAGCTGAAGTAGCAAAAGAGGCAGTTTGGATCCGTAAATTCCTAATTGGATTAGGAGTAGTCCGTTAGCAGCTGAGCCCGTTCCATTATTTTGTGACAATAACGGGGCTATAGCGCAGGCTAAGGAACCACGGTCTCATCAACAATCCAAGCATGTTCTTCGACGTTTCCATCTGATTCGTGAGATCATACATCGTGGCGATGTGAAGATCGAGAAGGTCGCATCAGATGACAACATTGCAGACCCGCTGACGAAAGCTATTTCACACCAAAAGTTTGAGAAACATATACATGGTTCAGGTATTAGATGCTTGAGTGACTGGCTATAGGCCAAGTGGGAGATTGTTAGACAATTATGACCCATAGCGTCACTGTTTGTAAAAGACATTATGTTTTTGTACAAAATTGACTATGTAGTATTGAAATTGCCTTTTATCATTTCGTAATTTATTTACTTTGATATATAAATGGTAAAAGTCCATATGATTAGTTCCGGATTGAGATGATATGAGACAGTATCAATCCATAAAGGTTTAATCATTAAATATCCATAGTCGTAGTATTATCGAGACTGGACATCGATAATGCAGAATAGACTAGTATTGCACTTGTGCGCGTTGCGAGGGCATAACGGTATAGTTCTCATATGTTTAAGTATATGATACTTATGCAAGTGCGATAGGAGGTTGTGTTTTACCGATGGTACGGAAAATAGCTTCGCTCTGGATAGACCCTGCGGAATCCCATTGGTAGTATGTATATGTGTCTATGGGAGTCCGCATTAGGGTAGGTGTATTTGGTCTTAACCTGAGACTTACATCGCTAATACTTGCGACAATCGGTAAACTTTGGTTTTGGTCGTCCAGGGCTTTAACAGGTTATGTGTACGCCTCTATTGGGTTTATCGAGAATCGTAGTGTATTGGATGTGATGTCAAGACGGAAGTATCACTTCAGACATATGGAGATGATAATCACGCAGGGATTCATAACTAGTTCTCTATTGTGTTGCAACCATCGGGATAATGTGACAAGGTCATGATTATCTAATTCAAAGAGACTGGTTGTTTGATATCTGATATGTGCTTCGTACGAGGCATACACTATTCCAGCCTCAGGCCTAGCACGTGACATCTGTGTAGGGGTTTTTAGGGGAATATCGGTAACGCAGCGGAAGCGGTGGAAAATCAAATTTTCCGATTTCAAAACTTTTTCTTGGATTAATTAAATAAACATATTTATTTAATTATCCAATAATCAAATCATGAAATAAAATTCAATAAATCATATTTAAGTGAATTTACCGAATTGCCCTTACACTTGGTATTTTGTCCATTTTAGTCCGAAATTAATCTAATCAATTTTGAATGATTCTAAATCATTTCTAAGATGAACTTAACATGTCCCAAATGTCAAAACACCAAGAGCATCAAAAATCCCAAAAATGCATCTCTTGGCCGAGAGCCTCATTAGGTGGCCAAAGTGTGCATTTTGCACTTCCATGCTTCAAGACACATCTAAATGAAATCCAATCAACTTAAAACTTTATATGTATCATATACACATCCTTATACTCAACATAAATGAAAAGCCCCAAATTTGGATAAGGTCTTAAACCCTAATTTTTCAATTTCTTCAAATTGGACAAATTAGACCAAATTGGTTAAATCAATTACTTTAATCATCATTCTTTCATCCAATTAAAGTCTCAACACAATGAAATAACTATAGATCAAATCTAGGTCATTTAAGAGTGGGTCAACAACTCTAGATTAGCAACTTTGATTTTCTAAAATCAAAAGTAAGCCTTTGAAACAATTTCAAGGCTACTTACATACACACATCTTTCATTCAAGTTCACAACCATATAAACACAAACTATAAGAGTAGAGATAACATCAAAGCATCACAAAATAAATCTAAGCATGTTAGAAACATATTTCATGTTGAAGACATTAAAGAAATACTTACAAAAACAAGCTTTTTCAAGCCTTTTCTCTTTGAACTTCAAGCTTTGCTCTCAACTCTCTTTTATGTTATTTTGGAATCAAATGAACTTCTTTTAAACCCTAAAAGTGAAACAAAACAATATATACCTCCTCCAAATAAGCCTTGGCCGAAATTTAGGGAGAAATAAATAAAATATCTAGATATTTTGCTTTTGTTTCATTTAAAGGTTTATCAACTTGTTTTGCTTTTATCATTACACTTTAATGATTCCAAACAAGTCAATAATGGCAACTTAAAAGATATAACACTTATATTTAATAAGGCCATGGCCGAAATTTAACAAAAATAAAGGAAAAAGATATTTTCATTTTTCAAACAATTTAAACAAATATCTTAAGAAGTCAAAATCAATTTGACAACCATTTCCTTTAATGTATAAGTCAACAATTGCAACTTATAATCATTTCCTAACTTTATCATTTTGTAAGATATTTATATTTTAAATATATAATCATTTAACAATAAATAATTAAATAATTAATTAAATACAAATATCTCAAATATATGTATTATATTTACTTTAAATATCTCAAATACATATATTAATGATATATGTCAAATACCTTTATTTAACAATTTATTAATGTGTATTTCATAATATCATATATTAAATACAAATACACATTAATTAGCAAATGACGGTTCGACCCGTTCGCATGTATTTTTCGTTTAACGTTTAAACGATTTATAAATAATCATCATTATTCATAAAAGTCGCCCTAGTGCTCTACGAGTATATTTCATTATTGAGACTCTCTAGATTCAGGCATATCCTCACGAAATCCATTTCATGTCCATAATTTATCCATCCATAAATTATGACGATCACGGATAATCTGGCTGAATCATACAGGTCGAGGTCATTGCATACATATAATCTCTCCGTCACAGGTATCGGATAATCCCATAGATATAGATGTAAACGTCAAATCTCTATACGTATTATCCCGTCGACGTATTCATTAGCAATCTCTAAATAACATTCGGAACTTACTTCCGAAGTATACTGTGGCCAAAGATTTAACAGATTGCTAATTATATATGGACTACCTATGCTCTGTACACAGAACTGACGGATCCTATCTTGACACACACAGGATATCCTGAGGATCAGTCCACACCCAACGAACAGGCGGAGGTCTGATCTAAATAGATCGGTGACGTGACTGTCATCTAAGTGTGGATGGATAACTCATACATCCACAGTGGTGTCTCAAGTCGAAGGACCACTATGCTACTCAACCAGAGAAGATTCTTATTGATCGTTGGGGTACCATCCATTAAGAATCTTCGGTGAGCCGTTCAGTGTTTATCTATTATAAACACCTACATGTCTATACGAGTCTCTCTAGACTCATAGTAGTTCATTAGGGTAAACCATCGGACCAAGTCTCGATTTACGACATGTACTGGTCTTAACGGATTTGACTAACCGACCCGTGTTAGTGAATCTTGACCAGAAACTTTATTTGATAATATACATTTAGCAGTGACACTTCCCAATGTCAATTACAAACTAACTTTGTAACTGTGTACTGCATTATATATTATCGGGCCTTTGTCTAATATACACATATCACTAAACCACATTTAGTTTCAATCTAATAGTAATTAGATCGAATATGTATATAAGAACAAGAGTGCAACCAGTAATTAGTAATCTTATGGAATAAATAAGGGGATGTTCATATCATGAATCAGACATAAATACGATGCGGATTGGCGCTCTGAGCACCAACCCCAACAATTTCTCCCACTTGCTCTAATGCCAATCCACGGTATCATATACACGTCTCAATGTGTATCATATGCACATGGCCCTCAAAAGCTCACCAGTACTTAAGAGGCAAGAAACAAGTCCGCTATGAATCATTGAGTTTGTCAAACAAACTCCATCATTTCCCATAGTCAGCATTATTCATATTTTGTATAATCTAGATTATTCATTAATATGATTCTGATGCTACATCAGTATTGTGCTACAGCTACTAAGTTGTCCAAGTATTTAGGGATCAAATCCAAAATACTATATGGACAACCGTAAGCACAACACCAATTTAAAACTTCTAATTTATAAGGTCACTGTACAACTTCATAAGTCAATACTTCATAAGTTGCATCTAATTCTACTCAGTAGTAGAATCCTTCGTGACACTCCCACTGTATCTTTTGTGACTCTTTATGACGTAGACAGTCTAACGTCATAATTAGTCTCAAAACTAATATGACCCTAATGGTTGTAGATTGTATTCTCCATGAACCAGAAACTCGTTCTTAATATCTCAAAGATCACAAAGAACGTGTTTCAAGATCCATCATATGGTCTATAGGATATCAAAATAACTCATAACAATTATGATTAAATTGATATCTTTAATCGCACATTATAAAGTATTCATTATGTCATCATCAAATGATACATAAGATTGATTAGACATTCTAACCAATATCTCTTTCTAAAAAGGAATCATCCTTTACGAAAGATGAATACGATATTCAAGACACACATTAACTGTCAAACAGTTATACTAACTGTCATACAGATAGCCTAGTTATGTCATTTATTAGATCATATCTAATGTACGAATAATAGGAGTATATCACAAGTCTCCAAGTTTTATATCATATATAAAACTTTATATCAAATATAGCAGAGACTACTCCCACTGTTTTCACGGAGTAAAGAAGACTTAGGTAAAACTTTTACCTTACAAACATCTCATTATTACTATAATAATGATAATGTTGTTAGGATATATAACACTAGAAAGTAATTTGTACGCTCCCACTAGCCCTTCAAACATATATGTATTCTCTATACTTTGACAAGATCGGACAATCTGATTATATCAAAAACAGAGAACACAGATTTCCAGAAGACTTATCAGAGTCTACAATAGGCTCTATAAGCTTAGCACACTAAACTACGATCTCAGCAGAACACAAACTCTGGGGCCATTCCAGAATGAACTCTTCAAACAAAGAAATCACAACTGATCCCTTGTCTGAATAAGTCATTCAAAAATGCCACTTTGCATTCTTTAGCCAAAATGTACAGTTTAACATCAACATCAATTCACAGATCTTAAATTATTCAACTAGTGTGACTAGAGATAAGTTTCTTTAGAATCTACAATAGATTGCTGAGTATAACTTTTCTCACTGTCATATTGTAAAGGTTAAACCTTTAACAAGCTCACATTGCTTTCGCTGCGCAAACAATTAGCACATATCATGAACTAATTCATAATGAAAGCTTAATCAAGTTCAAAACTTGATCGTAGTAAGCTATGAACAATCTTAGATCTATGGTTCAATGGTGAACTTCCAGAATCGATATTAAATATCGCTTCCATTATAAGTCATAGGATAATTTTCTTCAGTAAGAAAGCAATAGAACCATTAAGTATCAAGTACTTGTAAATGATTCTGTTATTCTATTGGACTTGTACAGAAGATGAATAAAGGTTGTTTCATCTTATTAATTACGTAGTTCCATTTATAATTTATCACTCTCACATTTGACTTCATTAAGTCAAGTCTTTTCTACAATACTTAACATCAGATGTTACACACCAAGTAATAAAACGATTTTATTACTTAGGATCGTAGGAAAGATATTCTATCAAATAGAATACAATATTCTATTAAACAGAATAAACGATAAACTTTTACTTATACCTACAATATGTAAGTTATTTTCATTATATAACTATTATATAAAAGAAATATTCAAATCTTAAACTTTTCAAGATTCGAATTTTCTACCTATACATATCATATATGCAACTGTAGAAAATAATGGAACATTAATTACAGAGATGGATTAGTGTTATTGGAGCATAACCCCAAGAGTATTGAAAATAATTCGGCAATATTCAATATCAAACGAATCAAATCATATAAGATTCGATTACTCCCACTGCTCAATTCCATCAAGATGGAATCGTGGAAGAATAATATTGAATAAGAATCATATTCATTGAATAACCTTAGAACTAATTGCTTTAAATTCATACGTTTGATCGTATCAAAGATCTTTGAACAATTCAAAGACTTGTAATGAATTTTGAGGATAGAGTTCTCTAAAAACTTTAGATTGAATATAGTTGAACAAGTCAAAAATGTTCAATTTACGTTTCATCAGAACAGATTGAAAGTTCTTGATCATATCAAGACGTTCAATATGTGTTCTTTTAGAAACACGTAACTAAGTTATGACAATTCATAATTAAGTTACGAAGTAAAGAAAACAAACCTTAAGCAATTACAATTATTAAACTACATACATCCAATGTATCAATTAAATAAATCTGGTGGTCCAATGACAAATCATCGGTTAAACGAGATCTTAATCACCTTCTTGAATACAATTTTCATTAAACGGATAAGGATGTGTGGTATGATCTAGTATCAAACCATCCTTTACCATATGGAATAAGCATCTAATGCTTAAGTGATTTAAACTCATAAAGCACCGTTTTAAATTATTTACTTTACCGAATAATTTTTCTTAATGTTTATCTCTACGTCAATGACACTACTAGTTATATTTAAAATATATATAATAATTGTTTATAAAGAACAAGTAACTATCAAATAGTCGTAAGTTATGATATCAAATATCAAAAACAATCATTAACTAATATTTCAAATAACTAGACGGGAGATCTGGTATGCAATACCTATAGTTGTAGCATTGTGAAAATCGATATTTTATATACACAACTATACGCATCTCCTTTCTTTAGCTTTACTATTTGCATTCAACTATTCACAACAATTGCAAATAATTGATTTGCAAATTGTGTCAAACACATTGCCTCTATAGGTTATTAAAGCTAAGAAACATCATTACTAGATAAACAAACACCTAATGGGGCTTTCTTAATGTCATTCAAGAATTTCGAGACATGAACTAATTCAAGTCATTTCTTAATGCATAAGAAACTATTATCTCTACATTATTATATCCTAAAAGGGACATCTATCTAGATTATCTATCATGACTTAGAAACTAAGTCATTAACCATCTTGATTTTTGAAGAAAATCGGAACAACAGTTGCCGATGGTTTAGACCAATCTAATAATATCCTAGTCTAGTGGTATCTAGAACCTATTCTAGAATAACTGCAACCAAGTGTCAAGTCATACAACATATCAAAATATGTATGCAGTAATCAAAAGTTCAATTCTATATAAGTAATAGAATAAGGAAACGAACAAGCGGCAATTTCCATAATAATACACACTGCATAAGTTATGGAATATTTTAAACTTAGCAGTGCCTCCCATTATTTTACGTAATACCGTAATCCCCAACGGAAAGACGAGAATTCAATAATTAAATCGAATTCCATAATGGGAAGAGGACCCCATGATATATTTCGACTCACAGCAGAGGCACGGTCTCGCCTACGTATATTCACAGGTAGACAACTCATTGTCAATCACTCACCAGTGATTCCTGGGTTCCGGTCCTGGTCGTTTCTCGTTGTCGCTGCGAAGACAGGCCCACAAGGAGACGTACCAAGGTTAAACTCGTCAATGATAAACTCAAGTTACTTGCGTAACCCTGACAGCTAGGGCACGTTCAGGATTCCGCTTTCGCTTGAATTTATCTATTATCTAATATAAATCCGGCATAAATAAATTTCTATCAGCTACATCCTCACAGCAGAGGCACGGTCTCGGATGTAGTCAACGAAAAGATATTTATAAACCGTATTGACAAGACGGACCATGAAACAAGTATTCCAAATACTAGTTACCTTAAAACCTTATTTAGCGGGGATATTCCATTAAGTGTCATACACCTTAAATCTAATCAAATTAGATTATAACATGCATGTATAAAGTCAAGAAAACATGATTAAAAATTGAATAAAAACAAGCTAATCATTTATGGAGGCCTAGAATCAGACTCGCTCTGATACCATTTTGTAGGGGTTTTTAGGGGAATATCGGTAACGCAGCGGAAGCGGTGGAAAATCAAATTTTCCGATTTCAAAACTTTTTCTCGGATTAATTAAATAAACATATTTATTTAATTATCCAATAATCAAATCATGAAATAAAATCAATAAATCATATTTAAGTGAATTTACCGAACCTGCCCTTACACTTGGTATTTTGTCCATTTTAGTCCGAAATTGATCTAATCAATTTTGAATGATTCTAAATCATTTCTAATATGAACTTAAGGTCATTGCCGAAATTTAACAAAAATAAAGGAAAAAGATATTTTCTTTTTTCAAACAATTTAAACAAATATCTTAAGAAGTCAAAATCAATTTGACAACCATTTCCTTTAATGTATAAGTCAACATTGCAACTTATAATCATTTCCTAACTTTATCATTTTGTAATATTTATATTTTAAATATATTAATCATTTAACAATTAAATAATTAAATAATTAATTAAATACAAATATCTCAAATATGTATTATATTTACTTTAATATCTCAAATACATATATTAATGATATATGTCAAATACCTTTATTTAACAATTTATTAATGTGTATTTCATAATATCATATATTAAATACAAATACACATTAATTAGCAAATGACGGTTCGACCCGTTCGCATGTATTTTTCGTTTAACGTTTAAACGATTTATAAATAATCATCATTATTCATAAAAGTCGCCCTAGTGCTCTACGAGTATATTTCATTATTGAGACTCTCTAGATTCAGGCATATCCGTCACGAAATCCAATTTCATGTCCATAATTTATCCATCCATAAATTATGACGATCACGGATAATCTGGCTGAATCATACAGGTCGAGGTCATTGCATACGTATAATCTCTCCGTCACAGGTATCCGGATAATCCCATAGATATAGATGTAAACGTCAAATCTCTATACGTATTATCTAGTCGACGTATTCATTAGCAATCTCTAAATAACATTCGGAACTTACTTCCGAAGTATACTGTGGCCACAGATTTAACAGACTGCTAATTATATATGGACTACCTATGCTCTGTACACAGAACTGACGGATCCTATCTTGACACACACATGATATCCTGAGGATCAGTCCACACCCAACGAACAGGCGGAGGTCTGATCTAAATAGATCGGTGACGTGACTGTCATCTAAGTGTGGAGGATAACTCATACATCCACAGTGGTGTCTCAAGTCGAAGGACTACTATGCTACTCAACCAGAGAAGATTCTTATTGACGTTGGTGTACCATCCATTAAGAATCTTCGGTGAGCCGTTCAATGTTTATCTATTATAAACACCTACATGTCTATACGAGTCTCTCTAGACTCATAGTTCATTGGGGTAAACCATCGGACCAAGTCTCGATATACGACATGTACTGGTCTTAACGGATTTGACTAACCGACCCGTGTTAGTGAATCTTGACCAGGAACTTTATTTGATAATATACATTTAACAGTGACACTTCCCAATGTCAATTACAAACTAACTTTGTATCTGTGTACTGCATTATATATTATCGGGCCTTTGTCTAATATACACATATCACTAAACCACATTTAGTTTCAATCTAATAGTAATTAGATCGAATACGTATATAAGAACAAGAGGTGCAACCAGTAATTAGTAATCTTATGGAATAAGGGGATGTTCGTATTCATGAATCAGACATAAATACGATGCGGATTGGCGCTCTGAGCACCAACCCCAACAATCTGATACTGTATCGCAATACGAGATACTAGGTATTCTACACCTGACATAGATTATATATTCCAGTAAGAATATTTCTGGAGAATTGGGTAGGCACGGTGCTTTGCTAGAAACCAACCATGTCTTGTAAATCGGTAAGCACGTGGTACGAGGTACTCACTTTATCGGATAGTCCGATAACCGGATTTACTGCCAACATATCCAGAGATCTCTTGGGTCGCTTCCCAAAGATTCACCGATGACAGTTGACTTAAATTATAATTAATCTGGGATTATTTTAGAGAGAGAAAATTAATCTTGGATTAATTGGGGCTTCATTTAATTTGGGATTAAATGTGTTCAATAGAGAGAGAACGGGATTAATTTGGAATTAATCGGTAAAATAAATTTAATAGTTAAATTTGATTTTTCTATTTAATTTATTCAAATGGGCTAAAATTAATATATCGGATATATTAAAATGAATTGGATTTCATTACGAGATTAAAGTCGGACTTTAATACGAACTAACGAATTAATTTAGAATTAGTTCATGAACGACGTTCGTAATATATTTGCGAGGCATCGTTATTTAATTAAATTAGATTTAATTATTTAGCGACGAAGGTTCGTTTCATCGAATTAAACGGAACCGAGCAGCGGCAAATGTTCGTAGAGATATTTGAATTTTGAATTCAAATATGTGGAGCCCATGTGTGGTAGGTGTGCCTACCACCTAACTACCTTGTTTTGCTTTTTGAAAAACCATTTACCCACACCTACCAAGTTTAGGGTAAAAGTGAAATGGTTTTACCAAAGGTGAATAACAAAAAGGCTCTCTACACTTTTGTAACTCATTCTTTCATTAGATGAAAATTTGAAAAACCCCTAGAAGCTCTAAGGTGGCCGAAACTTGCCTCTCTTTTTCTCTCTTGGATTTGTTTTCAAATCAACTAAAAGCTAGCACTTTGGAAGTTAACAAAGGTGATAGGGAAACTACTCAAAAGCTTGAAATCATCAAAAGGTTGGATCTTGGAGATCTTCCTCTCAAAATTTTAAAGCTCTATCCATTCATTGTAAGTTTATTCCGCATCTTATAATGATCATATCATATGTTTTTCATGCTTATTAGATCCTATGAATGTTCTAGGAACACTTACACTTCCGAAGGGTGTAGTGCAACCTTAAATCATTCCCAACATCTTATACTGAGTGACGACTCCTTTATTTCCGGTTAGTCTCCTGTGGGCTCTCCTTACTCTCCACGAATTGTGAGTCCAACAATATCGTGATCGCCGATGTCATAAACATAGTGGTAACCCCGCTTCACTTGTGATTTTTATTTGATTCATTGTAATAAACACTATTTTGGTATCATAAATTTACATTTGTATTTTTGATTTTAATTGAGTGGCTATGGAATTTTTTTGCCTATATTAACTTTTAAAAATCTATCGATTTTACATTTATAACTATGTCAGAGAACTAACATCTAGGGGATAGGGGGAAAAATTGAATGGAACTAATAATTTTGTAAAAAAAAAATAATTTAAATATGGATTTTTTCCAAATTAATAAAAATTGTTTTTGATTTAGTCAGTGCAACTAGTTCAAGCGATTCATTATTTATAAACACGTCATGAACGTTCTTTTCCAACCGAGCGGGGTGTCACATATGAATTATCTTTTGCAAATTTATTTTATTTTTTATTTAATTAAACATAAAAATTGTTAGGAATAACACAGTGGTAGTTGGTGAATGTAGCACGTTTCCGCAGCATATTTTTAGATTCCATAATCATTTATTCATTACGTGAAGGAAGCTATGCAACTCGCTCTCTCATCTCATCTTTTCAAATTTTTTTTTTTAAAAAATACGTTTGCCCAAATAATTAAGGATAGTCCAATTGAATAGTAATTGTTTTAACTAGTATCATTATTTATTACATCACCATCTCACCTAAAATGAAAAAAACTTATACATAAAGAATTATTGGATACAATATAAAAATAAACACTATTAATAAAAAAAATGAAGTGCAAAAACCGAATAACTTTTAAATAATTTTATATAATTATTATAATATATTGATTTTCAAATATTTTATTTAACTTAGGGATATGTGTATTATATTTATCTTCTAATTTATCAAATACTTAAATAAAAAGTTGAGAAAGTTGACTTTATTTTCCGTAGTACCAGTACTCAAAAATATTCCAAGCTTTGAATAGTAGTATTACAAACTAAATTTTTTTAAGTAATTATATTATTATTATTATTAGAGTAATATTTTAGGACACGTTTAACGAGGTGGCAATTGCTAAGATTCAAAATCTTTTTTTTTCCTCTGTGGCGATTACGTTTGTTGATTTGATAATTGGAGAAAGAATTTGATTGTTTTATTGATTGATTGATTGATGGCTGTTTGCAAGCGCGTGGTTAAAATGATGGCTGATTCAGGTGTTAGCGTTGCTAAATCTGAAGGTTTTAATGTCATGGCTTATCGCCATATCTCGCAGCTTGTTAAATCAAATGGAAAGCGCGCCTTTCTTGTCGATACATTGCAACTCGTAAGTAAATTCCTTCCTTTAATCTCATTTCCCTTTTTTTTTTATAGGCACTGAATTTATTTTCTCGTCTTCCAAACAGAATTAGGTTAATCTTTGACTTGTAATGATATTAAGCATTGTTTAATATTTGATTATTTGTTTGATTAAGGTGAGGGGTTTGGAGGCGCAAGGTGTGCCGTCGAAACAAGCGGAGGCAATAACAGCGGCCATTACTGAAGTTCTAAACGACAGTTTGGAAAATGTGGCTCATTCCTTTGTTTCCAAGGCGGAAATGCAGAGAGTAAGCTTTTTGAAGCTTCGGTTTTTTTTTGGGTTAATTTTGCACACCTACTGTTTGATGGTTTTACTAATTAGTGGAAAACCGTATGTTTGTTATCAAGAAATGTTGATATTGCTGTCTTTTGAATGTGGATTAAGTTTTGATATGTTTTCTATTTGTTGTGTGTTTTTGGTGGTATGTAGACTGAGATGCTTCAAGAAGCGAATCTGTCTAAGTTTAAATCTGAAGTGCAAAGTTCTCAGGTAATGTTTCATTTTCATTCTTTTGTTACTATCCTCTGGGCAGTTGGTATTTCTTGTTTATATGATGGAAATCAAAGTTCAATTTATCAGTTAGCATTTGGGAATGATACAATTGTACTGATGGTGATTGGTGAAATGATTTAGTGAATGAGGTTGTGTGGTAATAATCACTATAATCGAACATTGATGTTTAGTTCAGATGGATGATTGAATTCATATTTTATTTTTGAACGAGGATGTGTGGTAATAGGAAAATGTTTATAGTAATTAGTCGAGATTTGTTTGGTTTCATATGATGTTAGGCTAAGGATGTTTTAGTCCCTCTGAATTGTGTTGCCTTCTTTTGTATGACATCCTTCTTTGAGAAGTTCATTTGATTTGGTGGTAAGAGTGGCAGGGTGCTTTGGAGGTGTTGCATGCTAGCTGCCGTTTGGCTTTCTGTTTTGTAACAAATAATGTCCTCTCTGTGGTTTCAGCATAGGCTTAGCATAACTTAACCCTCTTAGTGGGGATTTTCTTCTCCGGTGAGTTTAGAGCGTTTTAATGTTAAAATTGTAATTGACATGTGAAATAAAAATAGTCCCCAAAATGCACATTTGCTACCATCCTTGATTAGTTGATTTTCTTCAATGGGTTAAGTTTTACTCAATGCTGTTAAAGGTGTGGCCTAATCAGCATTTGAGTGGGCGCTTGGGCAGCGCTTATGAATTTTAAGTTATGACTCTTTATATATTAGATAAAATTTTGTATTGTTTGTCTAGTCAACGTGCCTTTGACTGGTCAAAGGTGACGCTTAGGCAGCACTTGGGTGGGTTGAACTACAAAAATACATTGCCTTGCCTACCGCGTTTGACAGCAAAGGTTTTGCTCAGAACTCTTATGCTGTTGGGAAAGTGTAATATTTGAGGATTTTACAGATAGGGGCATTGGCAGTACCTATACTTTGCTCCTTCAGGTTGTATGTTGCTTAGAACCTAAGCTTTAGAACTACTTCAGGTTGTATGTTGCTTAGAAGCTAAGCTTTAGAGGTCTGTTGATCGGCCTCTAGATAGCGTATGCTATGGAAAGACTTGGGGATGTTCTGGCCACAAAAAAATCACTTAGACTTAGTTTTTAGGCAGGGTTGGGGATCTAACAGAATTTTGTTTTTTCCCTTTGAGTCGTAAAATTGATTCCATGATGACTATTAAGAGGAAGTAAAATAAAATTCGAATGACATAAATTAAATTTACAAGTAGAAGGGCAGGGAAAAATTCATTCATTTTCATCTATTTTAATACTTACTAAGCAATTGGATTTAGCACATATTAAGACAAGTTCTTGTAAGCAAAGTGTATGGCCACGAGTAATCTGGTAATGACTCATGGCCAGAAAAGTGGAATGATGGTCGGGGAAAATCTAAGTTGACATGGAAGAAGCATAATGGTTTCAAAAGATTCATGTAGCCCGCCCAATACTTTGTTTGGTTTGGTTTGGTTTGGTTTGGTTATTGCTATACTGGAATATTATGTTTCTAGGCAGCATGGTGTGTGTATTTATTTACTCTCGAAAGAAAATTCTAGCTTTTTGTTAAAATGTCCCTAAATAATTCATATCTGGGATAGGATAGTGGTTGATTGCACTGCAAACATCTCTGATCATTGTTGATTCTTTAAGAGCAAGCCTTTGTATGATTTTGTTGCAGGAGCATCATTTTTCTTTGTTGCAACGTGAAACTGAGAAACTTCGAAATGACATAGAGAAAATGCGCAGTGAACTGAGGTTCGTCTTGTAAACTGCTGGCTTTGGCAATTGCATATATTTTTTTTTCAGTTCCTAGTCTAATTTTATTTCTAAATAGGTATGAGATTGACAAGGTCACTGCTGGACAGCGTTTGGACTTAAATCTTGAAAGAGGGTAAGCAATCAGTCAAATTTAGCTCTTTGTTCTCCATAATGATGTTATATTTTGTAGGTAAGGTATTTTTTCCTTTTCTGCTGCTTTATGTCTACCCATTATTGAGTGCAGGCGTATACGTGATGAGCTAGCAAACCAGAATGCAGAAACTACCAACCTCACAAATAAACTAGATAGAGTGAGTTTTTTTCATTTCGTGGGAGAGATGTTTGCTTTACGTCATTTGATTTATAGCATTAAACTCAGATATTTTAAATTTTGTCGACAGGAAATTCATGCTTTAAGAGCCCATGTAGAAGCAGCTAAATATGATGTAATCAAATACTGCATAGGTACCCTCGTCTCCATATCTGCTGTTGGGCTTGCCGTTATCCGCATCTTGATGTAGGGTTACATATACTGAGGCAAATCTTGTGACATTTTCTCAGTATGTACTAATTCTCATTCTTTTCTGGCCACTCATTGCCTGGAGCCAAAAAAAAATAATAATAATAAAAAAGGATATTTAGAGTCGTTATGAAGATGTCATATTTCTCACCGGAAGAGGCAATTGGTCAGAACAGTAATCAATTGTTAATTTGTTTTAGATGACTCTTTCATTTGATATCATTAAGCCCGTGTGTGGCTACTACGCCCCCTTGTTTATAGAATTTTAATGTAGCAAAGGGAGTAGAAACTGCTTCAAGTTCTTTCACAAGCACAGTGGTGCAATTAGATGCATGTAGCACTCGGTATTTTGAAGGCGGTGCAACATATAATTAAGGGTATAGAACCTTTTAATCGTGGCCTTATCTATGTGGATAATGATTGGGATTGAAGTTTTAGAGTGAACCTTTGTTATGTCTCTGTATGTATTTAATTAGTTTATGATTTTTAGACTTGATGGTTTGATGAAAGCATCAGTAGATAAATCACTTGAAGCTTAGCCTACCCAAATCTCAACCACTTCATTTTGATTAGATAATAATTTATGTTTTGATCTCGGAGCATTAAGTAGGTCAGGTCACAGTAATCAAAATGACAGTTCTTTTATACTTATCCTATTTATTTATCCAGGTGTTTGTTTGAACTGGGATTTTTATTTAATTTATTTCATTCTTTTCACAATCACTTTAGGGCTTATGAATTTGATTGTGATTTAGGTGGATTAGTTGAGAAGTAAACTTCATTTGTTTGTTTGTTTGTTTGTTTGTTTTTCAAATATTGATTTTCACTCATTCATTTCCCAAACATTCATGATTCATACAATTTAATTTTATGCTATATGGGTGATGATACCTACACGATCGTCTGGCTAGGGATATCAATATTTGAGTATAATTTAATGCTATTTAGGCATAAATTAGGGTTGATATTATCCACAAAATCTGTATTTAACATGCTTGGTATTACTAAAAATATAATGAGTATAAAATAATTGTGGATATGGGTTTTGATTTGAAATAATATTATTCATTTTTTTACGAGACCGGTTCGAAAAAATAATGGGGTCTTTTTCATAAAAATTTATTGTCGAATACATTAATTTATTTTGATGGGGAAGTTCTACTAAAATAAAATAAAGATTACGAAATAAAAAAGAATAGAAAACACAAAGATTCACGTGATTTTGTAGGAAAATAATTTCCACTATTTCAAAACAATTATAATGGGTTCTCTCTTGTACATGGCAGCATGCTGGTAAATGAATCGATTCTTTCAATTATGATGACTATGCTACCTTTTTAGAGATGTAATGTGCCATATTTCAATATGGTTTTTATTCTCTAACTTAGGTAATATCAGGATTCCCTTGTCACATCCCAGTTTCCCAAAACGCGATCGGCATGAGACAGAGTTGCTATCTTCATAAGTCTCATATCTTAAAATGTATAACTTGTCGTGAATTATTTCATGGTTTATACTAGCCATAGACATACATGCATTTATTACACATGGATTATTCAAAACATAATTGTACCAAATCACCTCAAACTCGTGATTAAAGCCAACCCAAATCTGAGGTGGTTAAATCCTCTTAAACCATGCATAATTACTATACATGGATTACGTGAGCGACCTACAACGTGCTGACGTACTCATGTTTAACATAACATAACTACTATTTCCTTGTGTTATGTTGTTCATATATGCCTAATCTATTCACTTGCTGTTAATGTGCATAATTGAAACATAATATTACATGCATTAACTTGGTACATGCCACATGCTAACCATAACACGAATTACATACCTTATTTAACATACACTCAAATGATGTACATGATACCACGCTAAACTAGTAGGCCCTGACATTGCGAATCTAAACACGAGACCCTAATGCATGAAATTGCTAGTCCATCGCTCGTAAGACATCGTCCTCCTTAAGCATGAAGACCTGCACACAAATTGACTTAGAGAGTGAACGTAAAATATATCAGAACACGGCATGATACTATAAACATAAATAATTATGAAGCTGCATCAAACCTGAATCCCGGGTCATACGTAACTGTATACCCATTTATTCGTAACATACCCAAGAACCTGTTTATGATTGGAAACTAACACATGATAACACGAGCACAACATACAATTGAAAATATTTCATGACCCTGAAACCACGATATGACCTTTACACGTTAAAATGAAACTGAAAATTGTAACCTTAACTTGAAAACATAACATGTCTTAAAACTACTTTAACTGGAAACGTAAAAAAAAAAAAAAAAAACATAATTATAAACTGTAAACATGATTTGTATGTAAAACATAAACTCAACTAGAAACTATACACTATTCTGAAAACTATTTCTCTTTAATAAAAACTATAGTCTTTACTAGAAACTATGCTATTTATTGAAAATTGTATCCCTTATCTAGAAACTGTAAACATGAATATAGACTGAAAATTTAAACTATAATCATGAACTGAAGTATGTAAACATGAACTATAGTTGATAAACTTGAATTTAAAACTTTAAACGTGTTCTGAATCTGTAAATTGTACTCTTGAGAAATCAATTAAACCTGAAAATGCATATGCAACGATCGAGATTAGAACGTTTCCCCCGCATCGCCATACGTACCGGCGTTGGGTTGTCACCCCCTGTACGCTTACTTATGTCAAAGTCATAAACTCATCACCAGTATTATAACCTGTCGATGGGAAACTTACTTAGCGAGACCTAACACCCCGTAAGCATGGGAAGTTGAGTTGTAACTGTAATAGTCTAAAAGGGTTATCTAAACTATTAGATTTGCTGAACTGAGCATATCTGGGTCGTTATGCTGAAGGAACGGTACTACACTGGCATTTGAAACTAAACTGTAAAATCGTATTGTATTCTGTAAACTATAATATATTTTGTAAAACTGAATTTGAAAATATAATACGTACATCGTGAAAACATATTCTTGAAAACGTTAAAATGTGACTGAAAGCTGTAAAACATAATCATGAGCTTGAAAACATAAGCATGGACTTATACGTGGTGTGAACTGTAACATGAAAACATGATCTGAACTATAAATTGTAAACATGAACTAGAGACTATATACATGAACTGTAAACTTGCATAACACGAATTGCAACATGGAAATCATAAACTAACATTGTACTGACTTATGCATACAATGCTCGTACGAGATCCATTACCTATTTTCGAATATGTATGTGATTAACGTCATCCAAACGATTTCCTAACTAGTAGCTCTATCCAGGAAACACACACAACTGAAAACATAACTCGTCAACATGTGACACGTGGACGTGAATTGAAAAAATATATATGCAACTTAGGTAAACATAAATTATAAATAAGGTATGTCGCAACTAGAATAACTTAAAATACTTAACAAAATAAATAACATCCACTCACAGAATCAACGTCCTAATACTGGCGCGTCTGGATGCAACTAGAGGAACTCCTGCGTGAAATTTGACTCCCTTGATGTTTGAAAATGCGTGAAATCATTTGGATTCTAGCTTCATTTGAATAGCTAATATGAGTTTTAGGAGAGAGAGACGTGAGAAAGAATATGAAGAAAATATCTAAAGGCCTCTATTTATAGTGGGCAGAAATTCTATTAATTTTTATCTAAAAATCGTATGGTCGTTCGAAAGCCCGTCGAACACTACTCAAACACACGTAATTTTTCAATCGAACGAGATGAAGAACATCACATAAACACTAGCACTCTGGAAGGTTGCGTTCGAACTAACTGTAGAACGGAACTCGAATGAAAACTCTCTAAGAAGTTTCATTTAAAGGTTAGAGAACATGCCATAAATGCGAGCACTGATTGCATTCAAATGCTAGAACAAACGTGACATAAACATAATTCTAGAGTTTTCAAGCTCTATACATATTGACTGAACTTGACTTGTATACACACAGACCCTATATGCACATGAAATATCACTTGAATGAATTATTTGATCATGCTAAACATGCTAAAAATCGGGGATATTACATTCTCCCCCTTTAAATAAGAGTCCTTAAATCCTAACCTGAGCTACATGACGTATCACATGCAATAAATTCAACCATCACACGCAATGATACCATAATTATCACATGCATTGAATTCAACTTTATCTACATAGGTTAGAGAACTTACTCAGAGTCGATGGAATTTTCTACAGTCATTGACGCATAAGACCTTGCTCTGATACAATCTTTGTCACATCCTAGTTTCCCAAGACGCTACCGGAAGAAGATGACTTTTCCATCTTCATAAGCCTCATGCCTTAAACATGTATAACTTGACGTGAACTATTTCATGACTCATACGTGCCCTAGATATACATGCATTTATTACATATAAACTGCTCAAAACATAACTGTACCAAACCACCCCAAACCCGTGGCTAAAGCCAACTCAAACCCGAGGTGGCTAAATCAGCTTAAACCATGCATAATTACTACACCTGCATTACGTGAGTGACCTACTATGTGCTGACGTACTCATGTTTAACATAACATAACTATTCTTGCCTCGTACTATGATGTTCATACATGCATAATCTCTTCACTTGTTGTAAAAATGAATGACTGAAACATGATATTACATGCATTAAGTTAGTACACGCTACATGCTGATTATAACACAAATTACATGACTTATTAACATATACCCACATGACGTATATGATACCACGCTCAACTAGCGGGCCTTGACACTACTAATCTAAAGACTTGACTTTAATGACTGTAACTACTCATCCATCGTCCCCAAAGAATCGTCCTTCACAAGCATGGAGACCTGCACACAAACTGAAACTGAAAGGATTAAGTCCAACGGTCGACTTAGTGAGTGAACGTAAAATATATCATAACATAACATGATACTATAAACATAAATAACTGTGAAGGTATGTTAAACCTGAATCCTAGGTCATACGTAACCGTATACCTATTTATCCATAACATAATTGAGAACCTGTATTTGACTGGAAACTAACACATGGTAATGTGAGCACAACATACAACAGAAAACATGTCCTTACCCTAAAACCATTTCATGAACTTTACACGCCAATATGAAACTGAAAATTATAACTCTGACTTTAAAATGTCAACTTGAAAACGTAACATATATGAAAACTACTATAATTGGAAATTTTAAAAAAAAACATAACTGCGAACTGTATATATATTTTATCTGTAAAACATAAACTCAATTGGAAATTGTACATTATTATGAAAATTATTTCTCTTTACTGAAAACTGTATTATTTATTAGAAATTGTGTTCTTTACTGAAAACTATATCCCTTATCTAGAAACTGTAAACATGACTGTAGACTGAAAACTTAAACTGTAATCATGAATTGAAATCTATAAACATGAACTGTAATTGATAAACTTGAACTTAAAACTGTAAACGTGTTCCGAATATGTAAAATGTTATCCTGAGAAATCAATTAAACCTGAAAATACATGCCCAACGATCGAGATTGAGATGTCCCCCCCGCATCGCTATACGTATCAGGATTGGGTCGTCGCCCTCGCGTACGCTTGCTTATGTCAAAGCCATGAAATCATCACCAGTATTGTAACCTGGGGACGTGAAACCTACTTAGCGAGACCTAGCACCGCGTAAGCAGGGGAAATTGATCTATAACTGTAATAGTCTAAGAGGGTTATCTGAACCATTAGACTTGTTGAATTGAGCGTATCCGGATCCCTATGTTGCGGAAATAGTATTGTACTATGTTTGAAGCTAAACTATAAAACCGTACTGTATTCTGTAAACTGCAATGTATTTTTTAAACCTGAATTTGGAAACAAAATACGTACATCGTGAAAACATATTCTTGTAAATTGAAAACATGATTGTAAGCTGTAAAACATAATCATGAGCTTGAAAATATATGTATGGATTGGAAACGTGGTGTGAATTGTAACATGAGATCTGTATTGTAAACTGAAAACATGAACTGGAGACTATATGCATGGATTGTAAACTTGCATAACACGGACTGTAACATGTAAATCATAATATGACATAGTTTGTCTTATGCATACAATGCTCGTACTGGATTCATTACCTATCTTAGAATAGGTATGTGATGAATGTCGTCTGAACGAAAGTTTCGTTCGAACGGCTGGAGAATGTGCCACGAACACGAGCACTGATTGCGTTTGAACGCTGGAACGAACGCGACACAAACGTGATTCTGGAGTTTTTAGACTCTACATATGGACTAAACTTGACTTGTATGGGTAGGTTCACACACAAATGAACCCTACATGTACATGAAACATCACATAAATGAACTGTATGACCGTGCTAAACATCGAGGGTGTTACATGATTCCCTCTCCTAATTAGTGTAGTTTTCTTTCTCTTTATATGTTTGTTCTTTGAGCATGTAAATGTCTTATAAGATTTGGACTTTTTTTGATAGGTTTCCTCTTTGAGATTGTATTTTATATACCACATTCGTGTGACTTAATGCAACCATTCATTCTCTATTATTTAATTTACAAGTTAGTGTGAAATCAACTCAACAAATTAAATTGAAATGTTCAAAGCAATCTAATTTCTATTTTCATCGAATTAAAAAATACATCTGAGATTTCGTTGTTTAAATAAAAAAAAAAAGAAGTAATATTTAGAAAACAACATAGCATTAAAACAACACTTCAATCTACCTAAATAGATATACTTCAAACTATCTTCAATGGACAACTCAGTCGGTAACTCGGCACAGCGACGAGCCGACTCGCTCTTGGAGCAGTGAGTCCAAACATGTCATTCATATCCAGCTCACTAGGCTTCATTCCATTGGGCAACTCCCAGTTAAAGCAATGAAGCAAATGAGCCACAGACAATTCCAAGGCATACAACCCGAGTTGCATACCCGGGCATGACCTCCGGCCCGACCCGAATGGAATATACTCAAAATCACTCCCCTTAAAATCTGGGGCATTCTCATGCAAAAACCTACTAGGGTAAAACCTATCCGGATCTTCCCAAGCAGATGGGTCTCGCCCGATAGCCCATGCATTGATCATGACACGTGACTTGGCTGGGATGTGGTAGCCGGAGAGCACCGTGTCCGCGGAGGTCTCATGGAGGAGGAGAGGGATTGGTGGGTGAAGGCGTAGGGTTTCTTTGATGCAACACCTGAGATAGGTTAGGTTATCGAGATCGGATTCGTGAAGGATCCGGGTCAACCCGACTTTGTCAGCAAGTTCTTGCTGAACTTTGTTGAGGTCTTGTGGGCTCTTCATTAGCTCTGCCATTGCCCATTCGATTGCTGATGCTACAGTTTCAGTTCCTCCAAACATTACGTCCTGTCAATGTAATTCATATATACATAACAATATATTATCATCACCAAAGTTTTAATGAGAAGCATGTAAGATATCTCATGTCTTTTTAAATTTATACAAATAATTGTATATATATATTATTATATTTTGTTTTCGTATCATGCTTGTTATTATTTACTTCTTATGTTAACAAATTTGCATGTTAGGAAAATAATAAATGTAGGGTTTTTTATGTTCTCTGAGAATGGAAAATAATCGATGTAATAATCATTATTTAAAAAAAAAAAACATATTTTGAATATTTTTTAAAAAAACAAAATATAT